>PVJL010008918.1:0-62069 GCA_004026885.1 Lyroderma lyra
CAGCCCGCCCTTCCGGCCTGAGCTCTATTTACCAGGGGCGTGCAGCCCGCCTGCCAATCAGAGCGCGGCTGAGTGGCCAGGCAGCCAACCCCGGAGGAGCGGCCGGCCGGCGTCTGCCGCACCCAGGAGTTGGGGATGTCCTACAAGCCCATCGCCCCCGCCCCCAGCAGTACCCCGGGCTCCAGCACCCCTGGGCCCGGAACCCCAGTTCCTACAGGTGAGGATCCAGCTCCACCCTTGCTTGCCTGCCCCAGCGGTGGAGGTTTCGAAGAGAAGACGGCCTGAGTTCTGCAGTACTGGGCCTGTCGCCTACCCTCCCTGAGCCTCACTTTGCCGGCCTGTGAAGTGGGCGTGGTCGTGGAAGGGCCTGGTGGGGTTCAGGGGGAGGGGTTTGTCCCTGAAGTTGAGCAGCCTGGAATGAAGCATCCCTTTGGAAGGAATCGGGCTGAACCGGTCGGGGGCTTGGAGCGCTGGGAGAAGGCGTCCCTGTCCTGCGCTGACCTCTTAACTCGCGCATGTTGCAGCCGGAAGTGTCCCATCGCCATCGGGCTCGGTGCCGGGAGCCGCTGCCCCTTTCAGACCACTGTTTAACGACTTTGGACCGCCCTCCATGGGTTATGTGCAGGTGAGTGGGACCGAGGGTTTGCCTATGATTCAGGGACCGGAGGCCCCACGGGGCCTGAACTCACTGCCCTGTTCTCTTTTGACATAGGCAATGAAGCCACCTGGTGCCCAGGGCTCCCAGAGCACCTATACGGACCTGCTGTCTGTCATTGAGGAGATGGGCAAAGAGATCCGGCCCACCTATGCTGGCAGCAAGAGTGCCATGGAGCGCCTGAAGAGAGGTGAGTGAGACCAGGATCACCCACCCTCTCACCCCACCGTGCCCCCCCCCCCCCCAGGTAGCAAGGACATCTGGAGGCCACTTGAGCCAAGCCTAGACTAGGGCCAGGATCCTATTCAGAAGTGTATTGAATTGGATTGAAATTGAGTCAGTTTCCAGGGAAAGATCAGGGAATTTGTATTTCAGCAGGGCAAATTTGAGGATTATCCAAACCTCTAATCTCATCCAGCCCTCCATTATAGTTCTTACTGAAAGGAAAGGGGGTGGGGAGGAAGGGGGTCTTCCTCTGGAGGGTGGGGGTGGGACTGGGGAGGGTCACTGAGACCCTGTGTGTTACTTCCCCATTCCCACCCCTCCCCCCACCCCAGGCATCATCCATGCCCGGGCCCTAGTCAGAGAGTGCCTGGCAGAGACAGAGCGGAATGCCCGCACGTAACAGGACGCGCCTCCACCTCCGAGTCTGGACCTTTTCCGGCCATTGCAGGTCACCTGCTTCTCCCTGGCCTTCACCCTGAGTTGCACTTCCTGTCCTGTGTCCCTTGGTGGGTGCTCTCCAGAAATGAGGGGTGGCTCTCACTCCAGTTGGCAGCACTAACTGGGACCCCCGCAATAGTTAGCAGCGAGGTCACTGTGAGTCCCACCCATGACCTGCCAATCATGTTGATCCAACTGGAGCTTTCTCCCTTCTGTGGCCCCCACCACTCAGCACTTACCCAGGAGTTCTTACCACTTTGTTCCAGACCCCTTCTCCCCCAGAGGGGCCTCAGAAGGCCTGTCACCTCCCTGCCTTGTCTCCTGGGCCATAGCCACTCTTTTTCTCAGTGTGTCTTTTGCTAAACATGCCCTTTTTGTATAAATAAAAGATAATTTGGAGTTGTTCTGTCAGCTCTTAGTCTTTCTGAGTCTGGTACTGCTGGTAAGCTGGGTGGTCCGGGAAGAAAGAGGAACAGAGGAGACTCGGAGGGTGAAGGAGAGGCCACTGAGCCTGGCCCAGCCTTGCCCCCTCACCCTGTCCATTGACTTTGGGAGCGACCTTGCCCCAGTCAGCCCTCAGCCTTCCCAGCGGTAAGTAGTGGAAAGAGTTGAGCTCCAGGAGCTGACAGCCCTGCCCTCCTTTCCGTGGTGCCACCAGGGGGCAGAGCAGGGTCCTGGCTTCCTCCACAGCTGGAGGGCACTGTCACCAGCCTGGGCCAAGAGGGCTCTACCTCTGGATTAGCAGTGGTGCTTGGCAGGGTGGAAATGCCAGTTCACTGAAGCCACACCCTCACATGCCTTAATGCCCTAAGAGCCTAAACTGAATCCGGCCTGGAGGCCCTGAGTGACCTCGAAGGGAAGAGAGAATGCACTGGTGCTTCCCTCCTGCGAAGCAGACTCCAGGGGAGAGGGCTGGCTTCCCACGCAGGTGAGACCCAGCTCGCTCTGTGCTGCCATCCACGTCCCTGCGCCTTTAGCAAACTGGGTGTGGTCTCACGATCCCAGCCCTCAGGTGTCTCAGCCTTTGACCAGGGCATGCTGGCGAGTTGGCTACACTTGTGGACCCGGAAGGTATAGGTGGGGCCCCACTGCGCGGCTAGTCCTAGGATTCTGAATGACTGCAGGTCTCTGCCTGGTGTGTAGCTGAATGACCCTGAATGACCCCAGCTGGAACCCCATCCCCTAGGCAGAAGCGAGTCAGAGACGAGCTTCTGGCCAGACTTTGGTGGGGGTAGCCATTTCCCCTCTCCTGGGTCTCAGGTTTGAGGGGCTGGGGGTGGGGGGTGGGGCTGGGACCCTGCTATATCTTCCTAGCACACAGACGGGCTGGGCTAGGGTAGAGAGAGAACCCAAGAGTGCATTGGGGATCCCAGCGAGCACAGAGGGCGTGAAAAGCGCCAGCATTTGGAGAACGGCCTGTTCCCCTAAGCCTTGGGGAAGTAAGGCAGGGGCCGCCCTCCTCCTCCGCTGGTGGGCGGGGCTGCCCGGACCCTGCAGGAGTGGGGAGGGCCCGGCGGGCCCAGGAAGGGGGCGGGGCGGCTGCAGTGACGCGGCGGGCTGCGGGGAGGGACGGCAGGGCGCCGGCTGGCGGACGGGGAGAAAGGTCGGGGCCATGGGCTGGCGCTGTGTCTCCAGAGGGTCCGGCCACTGCTGGAATCCAAGGCCGGGGCTGGGGGCGCCCCGGGCTCCGACCCATAGCCCGTCCGCCCCCGCCTGTACCCGGTGAGGGGGCCCGCCCTCAACTAGAGGTGAGCCGGGGCGGATGGGCCAAGAGCACGGCGGGGGACAGGGACGCCGGGGAGCAGAGGGAAGTGGAGATAATGGGGCCTCTTGCCTGCTCGCTGGGTGCGAGGTGGTGGGGTAGGATGGGCGCCTGCACCGGAACCGGGGTGCGGGTGAGGTGTGCGGGTCTCTCAGGGCCGGGGCCGGGGAATACCAAGTGGAGCCACTGTTGCCTCAGCCCCTGGGAAGGACGATGCGGTGGCTGCATAGAGCAGTGCCGAGGTCCAGCAAGGATGCTGGGGACGGGGAAGTAGAGGACTGGGCTGGGCCAGGGTGGGGAAGGCGGTCAGAGGGGTGGAGGGGTGATTTACCTGGTCCTGGAAGGAGGGTCAGGTGCGGGGGTGTGGGGAGCACTGTCAGACGCTAAGAGGAGGGGCGCACTGGGCTGCCCCGTGGAGGGACACCTGGGGGACAAGGTTTTAAGTGAAGGAAGGGAGTGGGGGACACGGAACCCCACCGACTCAGGGAAGGAGATGCAGGGGGCGGCCCCGAGGGTTGTGAAAGGCAGGTCCGGAAGGAGGGGCACAGGGGCTCCAGGGGGCGGGTCCCCGAGGGTTGCTGTTTCTAGGGGGCTTAAGGTGAGGCGGGAGTGGCGAGGGTGGCCGGCCGTGCTGCCGCCGCTCCGGTGGGGGGGGGGGGACCCGCGGCAGCGCGTGGTTGCCATGGCGACGGGCGGGCGGGGGACGGGGGCTGCTCGGAAAAGAGGTCAGCTCTCAGCCTCGCGGCGGCTCCCGGCCCCCGGCGGCGCTGGCGGCGGCGCTGGGCTCGCCTCCGCCTCCCCCGTGGCGGGCCGGGGCATGGGGTCCTGCGGCCCGAGCCCCTCGGCCTGCGCGCAGGGCTCGGGGCCGCGCGCCGCCGCCCTGCACTGACGGCGGTGCCGTGCCCTGCGCCAGGCGGACCGGAGGCTGAGCGCGGCCGGCCGAGCGCCTTCAGGATGCTCATCAAGGAGTACCACATTCTGCTGCCCATGAGCCTGGACGAGTACCAGGTGGCCCAGCTTTACATGATCCAGGTAAGGGCGGTGGGAAGCAGGGGCCATACTTTATGATGGGATAGCAGGAGCACGCAGGCCTCACCGGGGACAAGGAGCTGGGCCCAGCTCACCCCCCGCCACTCCTGCTCCAGGGCTTGAAAGGGCTCCGAGGCCAGAGGAGAGAGAAGTCCCCCTTCGGATGCGGGGTAGCGGGGGAGGGTGTAAGAGCTGTGGGAAAGGGGGCAGAAAGGCATAGCCGTGCCTCCCCACCGCCCAAGTGCCCTGTGCTGGGCGCTCAGCCCATGTCCGATCTCCTTTAATCCTCCTTCCAATCTGTAATCCCATGGGGGTAGGGAAAGAAGTACAGGAGGAGGCAAGGGTGAGAGGCAGGGAGTAAGGAGCAGTCCTAGGTGGTAGGGAGAAGGCTGGGAGGGGGTCCCCAGAGGGTGCCGGATCCTGGCAAGCCCAGGTCAGGGAGATGGGTTGAGGATCAGGCACCAAAACTGACAGAGGGGCAGGCAGGGACCCCAGACCCAGAAGATGAGGAAGGAGGTCTGGGCTACGAGGAAGGGGTTAGGGGTCTGGGCTTGCGCTGTGAGAAACATGGGCCAGGGCGGGCTCTCGGGGAGGGGAAAGGGTTCCAAATGTGTTCCCCAGAAGTATAGAAGCAGTCCGCAGAGACAACAGGGCAGGATCCACCCTCAGGGGGCCAAGTTTGGGCTCCAGAGCTATAAAAGGGCAAGATCTGAGTGCTCTCAAACTGTGAGGGGGTGTGGCAGGGGCTGATCACAGTGTCCCTTCCACTGCCCTCAGTTCTTACACACACACACACACACACACACACACACCCCCGGCCTCGCTGGCCCTGGAGCACGTGCAGAAGGCTCCCACTTCAAGAGCTCGCCTCGGCTTCCCCTCTGCCTTGAACACTTCCATCCACCCCACATCCACTCAGCACCCTCTCCTGTCCTTCAAGTCATGTTCAATCATAGTCATGTTATCTTCCCGACTATGGCCAGGCCTTCTCTGACCATCTTTGGAAATTGCAATCCTCAACTCGATCCCCCTTATCCTAGTCTGTGCTTTCTTTTCCCGTGACACTTACCACCATCTAACATACCTTATCATTTGCTTTTGGCTGTTCATCTCCCTCCATTAGAACAAAAGTTCCACAAGGACAGGGGTCTGGCTTCTGTTCATCAACAGATCCTAACTGATGCCATCCCATACAATGTGTAGAGTAAAGCAAACATTTAACCTGTGGGGGCCTAGACAGCAGCTGTGATTCTGACCCCAGGAGCTGCAGGGAGCCAGGGTCAGGTTTCAAGGTGTTGCAAAGCCTGGGACTAGGGCCCCAGAGCTGGGGAGGGGGGGGGCGGGGGGCCAGGCCAAGCTGGGGAGCCCAGGAGCTGAGCCTGAGCTGCACATCTGCTCTGCCCTGGACTGCAGAAGAAGAGCCGGGAAGAGTCCAGTGGTGAGGGCAGTGGCGTGGAGATCCTGGCCAACCGGCCCTACACAGATGGGCCCGGCGGCAGTGGGCAGTACACACACAAGGTGTACCACGTGGGCTCCCACATCCCAGGCTGGTTCCGGGCACTGCTGCCCAAGGCAGCCCTGCAGGTAGAGGAGGAATCCTGGAATGCTTATCCCTATACCCGAACCCGGTGAGTGAGTGGCTTGGACCTGAGGGCACAGGGGAAACAGGCCTGGTAGGCGCCGTAGTGACCCTTGCCCCTGTCCTCTGCCCAGGTACACCTGCCCCTTCGTGGAGAAATTCTCCATTGAAATAGAGACCTATTACCTGCCTGATGCGGGGCAGCAGCCGAACGTCTTTAACCTGAGCGGGGCTGAGAGGAGACAGCGTATCCTGGGTGAGGCCTGGAGCCAATGGGGAGACCCTGGAGACCCTCTCAGGCAACCCGACTCCTCCACGGGCAGCCTCTAACAAGTCTGAGGCTCTCCTGTCTTCAAAAGGCTGCCCGCCCGGTCCTGAGGCAGGGAAGGGGTGGCGGGGGCTGGAGAGGGCTGGTGGTGCTCAGTGCTGCTGGAACCCCCTCAGACACCATCGACATCGTGCGGGATGCAGTGGCCCCAGGCGAGTACAAAGCAGAAGAGGACCCCCGGCTGTACCGCTCAGTTAAGACGGGCCGAGGACCTCTGGCTGATGACTGGGCACGCACGGCAGCCCAGTCGGGACCCCTCATGTGCGCCTATAAGCTGTGCAAGGTCGAGTTCCGGTACTGGGGCATGCAGGCCAAGATTGAGCAGTTCATCCACGATGTCGGTGAGCACCCAGCTTTCCCTTCATCCAGCATGCACCAGGCCCCGGGTTTGAGTCAGGATGCTCCCAGGCTACAGGGGACACGAGTGGAAAGCCCTCATTGCCATTTGATGTGGTGAGCACTGAGACAGAGGGAAGCAGCATGGCCTGGCCAGGGGTCAGGGGAGACTACCTTGGGGTACAGGTAAGAGGAGGGCGAGAAGCTGGTGACATGATCTTGAAGTCTAACACCCTAAAACGTTCTGAGTCAGGCAAGACTTATGAGACTCTCAGGAAGGTCACAAGCCTTGACCAGCAACATGCTAAGGAGTGCAGATGTCATTCTCTCAGGTCCCCCCAACGCCCAGCCCCCACAGTCCCATCCTCCAGGAGCCCATTTTCATGCCTCCTTAAACCAAGGCCCTGACTCCCAGGTCTAAGTGTGGGCCACCTGCAGGTAGAAGGCTCCCTGGATGGGGGCATCCAGGGGCCTGGGTGCCACTCTACTGTGGACTCTCAGGGAACCTCCAGTGAGCCACCACGTCTCTGCACCCTAATTTCCCCTTCTGTAAACAAGGAGGAGGTTAGGCCAGATATTAAAAGGTAATGCTGATCACAGATCCTTGTCTAATTACTTTTCATGCAAGATTTCCTTTAATGCCCACAACCCTCCTCAAGGTGAGGGCTGTTGTTATTCCCATTTTACAGATGAGGGAATTTAGCATAGAGAGTAACATAGACTCCTTGTCTAGCATTGGGAAAAACGCCCAAGAGCACAAATCAGAAAATAGAAATCACCCATATATAACTACTATTAAGCTTCTGATTATTTTCTTCCATAAGTTTATTATTATATTTCAACCATTACTACTTTTATTTCCTAGATATTGAGGTTTCTAACTTTATGCCTCTGCTTAAGACGAAAATATCCCAGGATGGGTATCATCTTTCACGACAACCTTCATTAAGTGCCAACACTTCCATTAACTATTAACACCTTCATTAACCATCAACAATTTCATTAACTGCCAATGCCTTAATTGTTAACTCCTCTGAAGAAGTCAGCAGGAAGCCAGATGAAAAAAGCAAGAACAAGCAGCTTCCTGGGGTGTGGGGGTGGGTCAGTGCTCAGAGTTGGGGTGTCCAGAGGGATAGCAGAGGCAGTGGGCAGGGAGGGAGGTGGGGCAGGAAGACAAGTGTCCCGGTTTCTACTGTCATCCCCTGGATAGCACTTGCCTTGCCCTACTTTGTGGCTCTGGGTGGGTGTTGTGCCCAGGGGACCCATTACCCAACCTCAAAGGCTGGGCATGTGGCTGCGGTGGCAGGGAAGCTCGGGTTGAGGGGGGGCATTGTTCTGATGCCTTGGCATCTACAGGTCTGCGCCGGGTGATGCTGCGGGCCCACCGGCAGGCCTGGTGCTGGCAGGATGAGTGGACCGATCTGAGCATGGCCGACATCCGGGCATTGGAGGAGGAGACCGCCCGCATGCTGGCCCAGCGCATGGCCAAGTGCAGCACAGGCAGTGAGGAGCCCGAGGCCCAGCCCCTGGGGAAGCCATGCGCTGAGGCCGGGGCTGGGACCAGCCATGCTGGCACCCCCGATGGGCCTGAGGCCCCCCTTGGCCCTGACGCCTCACCTGATGCCAGCTTCAGCAAACAGTGGTCCTCATCCTCCCGTTCCTCCTATTCGTCCCAGCATGGAGGTGAGGCTGAGGCACAGGGAACAGGGACGGGAGGGAGGGACCCACAGGCTGCGTTCCCAGACTGAGGCTGGTGTGGCCCTGCAGGGGCCGTGTCTCCCCAGAGTCTGTCCGAGTGGCGCATGCAGAACATTGCTCGGGATTCTGAGAACAGCTCTGAGGAGGAGTTCTTCGATGCCCACGGTCAGCATCTAGGGGCCCTGGTGGGGCTGGGGGGTCCCTGAAAAGCTCCTCCCACCCCATGACACAGTCCCTTGTCCCTTCAGAAGGCTTCTCTGACAGTGACGAGGTCTTCCCCAAGGAGATGACCAAGTGGAACTCCAATGACTTTATCGATGCCTTCGCTTCCCCCACAGAGGCTGAGGGGGTGCCAGGTAAAGCTCCTGAATCAGACTGCCAGCACCCCATATGCAGTGGGGACTTGGAGAACAACGCAGTCCTAGCTTAGTGGGGTCCTAGGAAGAATGTCAGTCCGGAGAGGGTGCTCATTAAATACACAGATGAATGATGAGTGGGTGACAGCGGAGGGGCCCTGGCTGGAGCATGTTGGAGGTGCAGACGTGACACAGAGGACGGAGGAATTAACTTGGAGTCTAGGCAGATTTCACATGGGGGCTGATGTCTAAGCTGGATTTTGAAGGATTGGACCAGCTTGGTCCAACAGACAGTTTCTGTGATGATGGAAATGTGCTAGCCGCTAGGCACGTGTGAGCGTCAAGCACTTGAAATGTGGCTTAGTGTGACTAGAACTGAATTTTGTATTGTGTCCTTATTTTAATTCATTTCCATTTGAATAGGCACGTGTAGATAGTGGCTACCATATTGGACAGAGCAGGATTAGAAGTTTTCCAAGCAAACAGGCATCGTGGGCAGAGGCATCCCTGACAGCAGCCAGAACTGGCACAGAAATGTAAAAGGACCTAGGAGGGTCCAGTGAGAGGAAAAGGTCAGAGGAAAGTGGGGGTTGGGGGTGCCACTCAGGCAGATAGCAGAGCAGGAAGAGCTGAAGTGTCAGAAGAAGGGACCCTGCAGACTCCTCAGTGTCCTTCACTGGCTGTACCCTGTCCTGTAGACTCTGGAACCGAGGCCAGCAAAGATAGCAGGGACGGGGACCGAGTACCCAGGGACTCGGAGGTGAGTGTGATCAGCCACCCCAAGTCATAGCTGTGCCCACCCCCCCTGCCACTGCTCTGACACCCTGGACCCCCACTGTGCCCCGCAGGGCCCCGACGCAGCTGGGGAGCTGGGGGCTGAGGCGTGCGCAGTCCACGCCCTCTTCCTCATCCTGCACAGCGGTAACATCCTGGACTCCGGCCCTGGAGATGCCAACTCCAAGCAGGCGGACGTGCAGACCCTGAGCCTGGCCTTCGAGGCCGTCACCCGCATCCACTTCCCTGAGGCCCTAGGCCATGTGGCACTGCGCCTGGTGCCCTGCCCACCCATCTGTGCTGCCGCCTATGCCCTTGTCTCCAAGTACTGGTCATGGGTGGAAGGGTGGGGGATACACAGGGTCCCCAAAGTGCAGCCATCCATCTGGGGCCCCTGAAAGACCCCATGGGGAGAAGGGGAGGAGGCCGGGAAGCCCGACCCCTGGGCCAGTCAGCCACACGGCTGGATCTCAGTTGTTAGTCAATGGCTCCAGCACAAAGGCCTCTAGGGTGCTGACGCTGCCCACAAAGGCCCTGTGGGGGGCATTAAGGCTTGCAAGCAGGCCAGGGGGACCTGGAGGGGGTACTGGAGGGGCTACAGGCCCCCACCCACCGCACCTCCTCCTCCTCCAGCCTGAGCCCCTACAGCCATGATGGCGACAGCCTATCCCGCTCCCAGGACCACATTCCACTGGCTGCCCTGCCGCTGTTGGCCACCTCATCTTCCCGATACCAGGGCGCTGTGGCCACTGTCATCGCCCGCACCAACCAGGCCTACGCCACCTTCCTGCGCTCATCTGAGGGCAGCGGCTTCTGTGGGCAGGTCCGGAGCTAGGATGTCCCCGGGGAGCTTGCCATGGAGCCCGCCATCCGCCCGCCTCCCCCACCGCCCCTCCTGATGGCACCCTCTCACCCAGGTGGTGCTGATTGGGGATGGCGTCGGTGGGATCCTGGGCTTTGACGCGCTCTGTCACAGTGCCAGCACGGGCACGGGGAGCCGGGGCAGCAGCCGCCGAGGGAGCATGGTCAGTGTGGCTGGACCCTGTGTTCTCAGGAGGGTGGTGTCTCTCCATGCCTAGGGCTCTGTCCCCTGGGACATGACCTCTCTGCTGGCACATCCCCTGCTGCCCTGTTCTGTCCCCTCCGGGGCTCTGCTCGCCTACTTTCTTTTGAGGCCCTGCCCAACCTCCAAGCCTCCCTTCTCACTTCCAAATAAGTAGAAGTCACATCATCTCCAATCCTAAGGATGTTTCTGTCCCCTGTTCCTTCTAGAACAATGAGATGCTCTCCCCGGAGGTCGGCCCAGTGCGGGACCCCCTGGCAGATGGGACAGCGGGTCTGGGCGGGGCCAGCCAAGAATCCTCAGTCCTGCCCACCCAGCACACCCCCAGTGACCTGGCCAGTCCTGAGCCCGAGGGCTCTCAGAACAGGTGATACTCCTGCCCTGGGACCCCCACCTTGGGCTTATGTTGCACTGTATAAGCAGCAGCCCTGAGCACCCCTCCTCCACAGCCTGCAGGTGGCCCCTACAACTGCCTCCTCCTCTTTTGGGGAGCCCAGGCGGGCAAGCACAGCCTCCTGCCCACCCACTGCCACCTCTGAGGTTCCTGATGGCCCCATTAGCGCTGCCTGCCTGGACTTCAAGGTCTCTGGCTTCTTCCTCTTCGGCTCCCCGCTGGGCCTGGTGCTGGCTCTGCGAAAAACCGTGATGCCTGCCCTGGAGGGTGAGCCCCCAGGATGGGGTGGGGGCCTCCATCACCTCTGACTTCATCTCACCTGACACACTGGCATTATTGCCATGCCCCACTGCACAAATTAAGTGGCCTGGTGAGAGAGGGGGACCTGTGGCTCAGAAAGGAGGGACTAGCCAAGGCCGAGTTTCCCAGGAACCCCAGGAGGCACTCACACCCACAGGGGCTCTGTGTAAGGAGGGATCTGACAGGTATGGGCACCACTTCATCCTGAAATTGAAGGCTCTGATCTCTTCTTGGCCCTGAGATCGGTCTCAGTAAGCAGGACCCTGGTGACCTCCCAGGGAGTACAGTTTGAGAAGTTCTGGCTCAGGGTCACACAGCATGTCAGGGTGCTGCTTCCTACACCTCTCACGTCCCAGAGTGCCCAGATGAACCCCTTCCCCACTTTGTCTTGTGGGTACCAGTGGCCCAAATGCGCCCAGCCTGTGAGCAGATCTACAACCTCTTCCACGCGGCTGACCCCTGTGCCTGCCGTCTTGAGCCCCTGCTGGCCCCCAAGTTCCAGGCCATCGCCCCACTGGCCATACCCCGCTACCAGAAGTTCCCTCTGGGAGACGGCTCATCCCTGCTGCTGGGTACGCCCCCATCCACAATGAAGGGGAGAAGGAGGGCACCCACCGGGAGGGATGGGGATGGACCCTCTCACCCAAGAAAACACGAGGTAGGTCCCATTATGGATAGCCTCTCGTGTCACCACTCCCGGGACCAGGGAGCCCAACGCCAGCCCCTTGGGAGGTCGGCATCCCCAAGACCTCCTGATGTTCCCTACCCAGGAGCGGAAGGCGGTGGTGACGACTGGGCTAGAGAGAGGAGGCAGAGTGACACTGGTGTGCCAGTGTTTGACAGCAGCCACTAGTGCGGGGGACGGGGGGGCGACTTCTGTGTCCGTGTTTAGGGGTGCATTGTGTCCCCGTATGCACTTGTGTCCGTGTATTACTGTCGGGCATGTACATGTGTGCATGCAAGTGGGTACCCACTTGGCTCCATGAGACAAGTGGGCCTGTGTGGGGTGGTGGAGGCAGGCATTGTGGCCAGAATGCAGCAGGCTGTTGGGGTGAACTGAGAGGAGAGAATGTCCCCCACTCTTCACTTCCACCCAGATGTGAGGTAGTTCAGCCTCAGCCAAGACCTGACCAGGGAGTGCTGGCAGGGAGGGTGGTGGAGGTGTGGGGCTGAGCTGCCCAGGACCCCCGGGGCGGGGGAGACAGGAGGGCAGCGAGGCCCAGCCTGCTGCTGAGGGTGCCCCTCCTCCCCCAGCCGACACTCTGCAGACCCACTCAGGCCTCTTTCTGGAGGAGCTGGAGATGTTGGTGCCCTCAACACCCACCTCTGCCAGCGGTGCCTTCTGGAAGGGCAGTGAGTTGGGCACCGAGCCACAGGCCCAGCCAGCTGCCCCCAGCACCACCAGTGAGGTGGTTAAGAGTAAGTCAGCCAGCCCCCCAGAGGAGGGAGGGGACCTTGATTCCACCTCCAAAGCCCAGCGGAACCCCCCACCCCCACCCCCAGCACCCAGGGGCCAGGCAGGTTGGCAGGGGGGTGGGAGGCCACCCTGACTGACTGCCCGCCATGGCTGTGCAGTTCTGGAGCGATGGTGGGGGACCAAGCGCATGGACTACTCGCTCTACTGCCCCGAGGCGCTCACCGCCTTCCCCACTGTCACGCTGCCCCACCTCTTCCACGCCAGCTACTGGGAGTCAGCCGATGTGGTGGCCTTCATCCTGCGCCAGGTGGGCCAGGGATACGGGGTGAGAGCTGGGAACCGCATAAGGGGCCCAGGGGGCCAGGGGAAAGGCAGCCCCAGGACCCTGTACCCATGACCTCACCCGGTCCTGCCAGGTGATTGAGAAGGAACGGCCACAGCTGGCCGAGTGCGAGGAGCCTTCCATCTACAGCCCGGCCTTCCCTAGGGAGAAGTGGCAGCGCAAACGCACGCAAGTCAAGATTCGAGTAGGTGCACTGTTGCCCGCGCCCTCAGAAGCGAGGTCCTGCCCCATCTCCCCAGTATCCCTGCCCCCACAGTCTTCCGGGGTCCCACCCCACCCGCTTGGTCCTTGCCCCACTTCCTCCTGCCTCAGCTCTGACCCTGGTCTCCTCCCCAACCCCTGCCAGGTCAGGTCTTGGGGGACCACCACCCTGTCCGCCTCTGCATCCATGGCTCCCCCCCTTCAGAACCGCAGTCCCCACATAGGCACTCAGGATCTCGGCCGACGAGTCAGCAAAAGGGGCCTCGCCCTCTGCCCCAGCAGCCCCGCCTCCTCCAGACCCCGCCCCCGTGTGGGGTTCCGTCCCCCTCGTCAGCTCCTCTGGCATCCCCAACATCTAGCTGCGGGCTCATGCCAGTTTCTTCCTGCCAGAACGTCACTTCCAACCACCGGGCCAGCGACACAGTGGTATGCGAGGGCCGCCCCCAGGTGCTGAACGGACGCTTCATGTATGGGCCCTTGGACGTGGTCACACTCACCGGAGAGAAGGTCAGGACCCAGTGCCTTGGACCCGGGTAGACCTGCCCTCATGGGGCGACCTCGCCCCAAGTATGAGCTCCGGTCCCGCCTCCTGTCCCAGTCCCCGGAGTTCCCGCCTCCAGCATGCACCCATCTAGGTTGAGCACTCAGGCTTATCCACCCCGATGACAGTCCCTGCCCTCCTCCATTCAAAGTCAGGGGTTGCTGGATGTCTCCGCCCCATGGACCATCCCATGGACCCTCTCGACCCCTTTTCCCTCCAGGTGGACATCTACATCATGACGCAGCCGCTGTCGGGCAAGTGGATCCACTTTGGCACAGAAGTCACCAACAGCTCGGGCCGCCTCACCTTCTCGGTGCCCCCCGAGCGTGCGCTGGGCATCGGCGTCTACCCCGTGCGCATGATGGTCAGGTGAGCGTGGGGCGGGCCAGGCCTCTGGGGGGGCGGGACTCCGCCAGGTTTCACTCCCACGCAGCTCACGCAGCTCGCGGACCGCAGGGGCGACCACACGTACGCTGAGTGCTGCCTGACGGTGGTGGCCCGAGGCACCGAGGCTGTGGTCTTCAGCATCGACGGTTCCTTCACCGCCAGCGTCTCCATCATGGGCAGTGACCCCAAGGTGCGCGCCGGTGCCGTGGACGTGGTCAGGTAGGAGTGGCCGCCCCCCAGCCCCCCACGAAGACCGGCCCCCACTCCTGGCGCCCGGAGCTGACCACCGCCCTACTCCGCAGGCACTGGCAGGACGCGGGCTACCTGATCGTGTACGTAACAGGGCGGCCGGATATGCAGAAGCATCGCGTGGTGGCCTGGCTGTCGCAGCACAACTTCCCCCACGGTGTCGTCTCCTTCTGTGACGGCCTCACCCATGACCCGCTGCGCCAGAAGGCGATGTTTCTGCAGAGCCTGGTGCAGGAGGTGCCACGGCTGGGGCGGGCCCCACCTCCACCCTCGCGCCGCCCTGAGCCATTGGACGGCCCATCTGGTCCCACCCTCATCGGCCTCCTCCCCTAACCGACTAGAGGCCTTCTTGCTCCGAGAGGCTTCTAATCCTTGGGACCTAAAGAGATCCGTCTGGTCTCAATCAACCCGTGGGGGCCTGGTGACGAGGGACGCTATGGCCCTGCCTGTCCGACTAGCAGGGCTCCAGCAGCATGTGACCCTGGCCGCCCAGCAGACCCCGCCCCCAGCCTCACGGCCCTACCCCTGGGGTGGCTGACTGGCTTCTCCTGCCACAGGTGGAACTGAACATCGTGGCTGGCTATGGGTCCCCCAAAGACGTAGCTGTATACGCGGCGCTAGGCCTGCCCGCGAGCCAGACGTACATCGTGGGCCGAGCTGTGCGGAAGCTGCAAGCGCAGTGCCAGGTGAGGGCCGAGTGAAGGCGGGGGCTGGGAGCCTGGGTCTGAGGCCATACGGTTACCTGTGTTAAGAAGCACCTGAGTGAGGCATCTATGAGAAGGCTGGCTGGCCTCAGGGGACCTGGGCTGCTCCTGGGACAGGGGTCATGAGCAGCTTGGAGTTGCCTGGCAGAGCAGGACTGGTAACTCAGGCTGGAGTGTGCTCAAGACCCTGAGCACTGGCTCCACTCTGGCATGGACCTGGTACGGCCCTTGACCTTTCTAAGCCCCAATTTCCTGCCTGTAAAATGGAAGTGATTTTTTTAAAGACTGGCACTGACCTCTATAGTTAGGGTCGTATGATTTATTGCACATCAATGTGCAGAGGGATTCCTAATGTTAGCTGGTGTTATTCCCACACACACACACACAAAATCCCATTTTACAGATGAGGAAACTGAGGCCCAGAGAGGGACAGAGCTAGGAGTAAAGCCAAGGTGCCCGACTCGCAGCCTGAGGTACCTCTACTGAGAAGACTTAGGGTCAGGCTGTGCCAAGCCTAGAATGCAGCCAGCACTCCCCAGGAGCCTGCAGAGGACAGGGGAGGGCAGTGTGGGCCTGAGAACACCATCCCTTAGCCCTGTCCACCTCTGCTCACAGTTCCTATCAGATGGCTATGTGGCCCACCTGGGCCAACTGGAGGCTGGCTCCCACCCTCACGCTCCTACGGGACCCTCAAGGGCCACCCTGGCCAAGAGCAGCTATGGCGGGGCTACGCCTGTGGACTTCCTCCGCAAACAGAGCCAGCTGCTTCGCTCAAGGGGTCCCAGCCAAGCAGAGCGCGAAGGCCCAGGGACACCACCCACCACACTGGCCCGGGGCAAGGCCCGTAGCATCAGCCTCAAGTTGGACTGTGAAGAGTGAGGCCCAAACTGTGGCTGGACCTGGGTTATTTAGTCACACGTTCGAGGGGCCCCAGTGGCCACATGTGGGAAGCTGGGGGCCCAGACCTCTGGCCCCAGTCCTGGCCCGGAGCCACACACCCTGCATCTTTGCCTGCCCCTCAGTGTTACTTCCCTTTCATGTTGGGGGACCCACCCCCGAGGGGGGAAGGAAGACAGAGGGCAAGGACCCAAAGGCTTTTCCAGTGTGTTACTCCATGCAAATAAACACCACCTGCATCCCACCAGCCTGGCCTCCCGGAGCAGCCGAGCCCAGTTTCTAGTTCCATGGGGACATTGATGGGCAAAGTCGGGCGAGGATGTGCTGTCACACAGCAGGTCAGAAGCAGGACCGGGATGAAGGCGTGGGCCCCAAAGTTCTAATGGAGGGTTCCGGCCTGCCCTCTTCCTAAGGCCTTTATTCCTAGACACCCCACGCAGTCCTCCCCATAGGGCTACCCGCAGCCCAGACTCGGCTCCTCACTAAAACCTGCCTCCAGGAGCTGAGACCCAGGAACCATTGGATCAGAGGGTGGAGGTGTGTGTGTGGCGGGGGGAAGACCACCTCACTCAGGCACAGGCTTTGTCTCCTTAGGCTTGAAGGCTCCTGGGTACCCCAGCACTGGCCAGCAAGAAACACTTCCTCTGTAGCAGAGAGCACCCTCATTTCTCTGTCAGGGACACTGAGGCCCAGAGAGGTCTTGGAGCTGGTAAATGGGGTGCTGGGATTAGAACCCTGATCTTTTGACCCCCAAGAGCACCCAAGTACCAGGAAATATGAGGTGATAACCCCAGCTCTCCCATGGATTAGCTCGGCAGGCCCAGAGAGAGATAAATAAGGCCTTTATGTACAGAGAAGCATGATATAGTGGGGGTGAGTGGGCTGGCAGTGGCAGTCGTGGCTGGGCAGGGTGGGCAGGGCCCTGTCAGTGGGAGAAGATGCCTCGGAAGCGGGCCTTGTCCTCCTCGTCCTTCTGCCGGATCCGCGCCTCCAGGGCCCGCAGCTCCCGGCTGACAACGGGGGCCAGGGCGGGGTCCAGCTCCAGCACTTTGGCAAAGTCAGCCTGGGCCTCCTGGGCATTCCACACAGCCGCGTGCGCCTTGCCCCGCTTGAAGTAGGCCTTGACGTTGTCTGCAGAGGGTACCAGCGGGCAGCAGGCACGCAGGCGTGAGGAGGGAACAGCTAACTGCCCTGTCATCTCTGCTACTGCGGGCCCATCCCGGGGCAGAGAGCCCTCCCGACCCTCATAACATGATTCTTACCTCGTTGGCACAGCCATGCCTGACTGGAGGATATTTGATTGAGCTCCCATGGGAGCTCAGAATGGGGGTGATGTCAAAGGCTCAGTCTTGCACCCCAGTGCCCAGTGGCAATAGGCAGGAGGTGGCCGCTTACCTGCCTCCCTACCCCCCCTGGCAGCCCAGCACCCAGCGCCCACCTTCATACTTGTTGAGGATGGAGGAGCAGTGGTCTAGCACTTCGTAGTACTCTTGGGCCACCAGCTTGCACTGACAGTAGTTGAGCAGCAGCGGTGTGATCTGCTGATCCAGCAGGATCCAGTCAGGGGAGCCAGGCTGTTCCTGGAGGCATTGGGACCAGGAGAGGGGAGGCAACGCTGAGCCCTGCGCCCCGGGCCCCGCCCCCCACGCCCGCCGCAGCCCCCGCAGCACCTTCATCTGCAGGTTCTTGAGGCAGGCGATGGCGTCGTAGTACTTGGCGGCGGCCGCCTTCACGTGGCCCTCGCGGTACAGCCGGTTGCCCTCCTGGTGGATGACTGGCACCGCCTGTGCCTTCTCCTCATCCGTCATTGCCCACGGGTCCTGCTGGTACGTGCCAGGGTTCTCCACCTGCCAGGGCATGGGCCGAGTCAGGGGGAGCCCTGGGGGCACCCCAGCTGCTCCCGCTGCAGCCCTGACCAGCCTCCAGACAACGGACACCAGAAGCAGCATCAACCACTTGCTCCTTCGCTGGCCATTCAACAAACACTTCTGTAGCATCTCCTGCGTGGCCAGCACCGTGCCAGGTTCTGGAAAGACAACACTGACCAAGACGGTGTCAATCTCAGCCCTCACACAGACCTGAGGGGGAGGGGAAGCCCCAGGAGGGAACCCCATGGGGACAGCCAGGGGTCCCACACAAGTGTTCTTAGACCTGCCCTGCCCTGATCCCCCAATAATCCACCCACGGAGCCCGTGAGCCCTGGGCCGGCCGGCAGGGTCGGCGCCTGCCCTGAGGCTGGGCCGCAGTGGTTTGCGGAGGCAGATGGGTCTTGATGGCCCCTCACCTTAAGCATCTCGATTTCAAAGACGAGAGGCTGGGGGTTCTGCTGCAGGGCGTCCAGGTCGGCGTGGCCCAGGGAGCTGTGCTCGTGCATCTGGGCGATGCCACAGCAGTGTCGCTGGCCCTCCAGGGGGTCCTTGCCTGCTGCGATGTTTCGTAGACTCCTGGCCACCAGTGGATATAGGACCACATGCTGTAGGAGGGCAAGTGGGCACCAGGGGCTCTGTCAATGTGACCCAAGAGGTCCCGCCCCCTTCCCATCACCACCAGAGAATGGACACTGAGGCCCAGAGAGGGGCTGCAACTGGCTCAGGCCCCACTCCACTGCAATGCAAGAGGGCTTTTCCCTTGGGACTCTGGACCCCGAGCCCTCTCCCGATGAAGACCTGCCACACACCGTGGCCTCGAAACCAAACCAAGCCACAGCCCCCACAAATACACACTCCCGTCTGCCCATGCTTGCAGGCCCGCTGGAATTCTTACCTCCTCCTCCTCCTCCTCAGGGCGAAGCCCACAGGCTCAACTCGCCGTTACTGGGGTCCCTCTACATTCTGTCCCCAGAGCCTCTGCCTTCTCTCCTGCCCCACCCCACCCCATTCAGGGCAGGGACTTTACAACCCTTAGACCAGATTCCCAGGCACAGGGGACCCAGCCTTTGACCTTTCACTAGGAACAGCTGCTGGGATGGTGGGAACCAAACTTCCACTACCCCAGCAGAAGCAGGCCTCTTACTGCCCATTCTGTCTGCATCCAGCCAGCAGACATTCCTGAATCTTGGCATTGGGTAGGCCCACAAAGGGCATTTTGAAACTGGAGGTAAACAGGCCTGACCCCTCCTCTGCAGTAGCTGAGCCCCAGGCAGAGAAGCAGATCCTGGCCATGCTGGGCAAGAAGGGTTGGAGGCCCCAGAGGAAGGGTTCAAGCCAACCACCAGCAGTCAGGGAAGGCTTCCTGGGAGTGGTGACCCAGGAACTCACTGTGAAGTATGAGGGAGGATCCTGGCCAAGAAGAGGATAGAAAGAAAAGGCAGGGAGGTGAGTGTGAGGGGAAGACTGCCAGGGGCCAGACCCTGCAGGACTGAGTGAGCAGCTACAGTTAATATAGTTTACACTCTAGTCTGATGGTGACCAGAAAGCAGAGAGGTCTGAAGCAAGGACTTACACAGGTCATCTGCATTTGAAAACCAACCCCCTGGCTGCCGTTTGGCTAATGGCTAGGAGAAGGCGGGATCAAGGCCTAGAGGTGGGTGTCCTGGTGGTGAGGGGAGTTGGTCATGGCCCAAGTAGGGCAGAGGCGCTGGGACAGGGAACAGGGATGGCTGGACAGGCACCACAGGCAGCTGCCCCACACCAGTTACCTTGACATCGCAGAGGAAATGGGCAATCTCCCCCTCACGCATGGTGCACACGATGGTCTCCCACACAGGCAGCTTGAACTTCTTGCCAATGATGAGCTCCATGGGCTTGCCACACACCCGGCTGTCATCCAGCACGGTGCCCTCCTTGTCACTGTGCAGAGTCCGGTAGTGGAATGTGGCCTGCAGGCCACATGCGGATCAGACAAGGGCACAGACACTCACCCAGCCCCCAAGGACAAGGCTAGCTCCCAGCCTGCACATGGCACAAGGGACAGGGCTCACCCAGGGGCCACCACCTGACCACCTGACCTTTATCCTACCACCCAGGTGAGGAAACTAAGTCACAGAGAGAGGGAGGTAAGGGGCCTGAGTCGCATGGCTAGGGGGTGGACGGGCTGGGAAGGAGCCCGGCAGCCTGGTTCCAACCATTCTTTCAACAGATATTTACGGGGCACCTACCAAGTACCTGAGCCCGGTGCCAGACAGAGCAGTGAACAAAACTGACAAAAGTCCCTGCCCCCATGGAACTCACAGGGGCCTCAAAGGAACAGTGTGCTACCTAAGGTGGAACTAAGTGGTGTGGATCCGAAAACAAACAGCAGCAGGTGAGGGAGGAGTTTACATGCGGGGGCGGGCAACCTTAAGCAGAGATCTGAAGGAAGTAGGGAAGCAAGCCAGGCAGACGCTGGGGTAGGGAGGTGGTACGAACTTTCTAGGCCAAAGGAACAGCAGTGCAAAAGCCTTGCAGAGGGTCAGTGTGTGGTGTGCTCAAGAAGCAGCAGGGTCACTGTGGCAGCAGCAGAGTGACTGAGGGGGAGGGGGGCACCGTGGGGTCACTGGGGTCAGCAGGGATGGACCCACAGGGCCTAGAGGCTGCGCGTGGTGAGGACCTGGCTCCCAGCAGAGGAGAGACCTGAGCTGACGTGGGTCCTGCGGGTGCTGGGATGCGAAGAGGTTGTAGAGAGCAGAAGCAGGAAGGCAAGTTAGTAGGTTACTGCGATAACCCAGGGGGAGATGACGGCAGCCTGGCCATACTGGTTACGGGAGAAGTGGTGAGAAGCAGTCAGATCCTGGGTGTGTTTTGAGGATTTGCTGTGGGACATGAGAGCACAGGAGGAGCCATAGAGACTGGGAGGTTTTGGCCTCAACAACCAGAATGCCATTCACCAAGATGGGAAAGGTGTGGGTAGAGCAGGTAAGTCTGAGTTGCCAACCAGACATTCAGGTGGAGAAGGTGAGTAGGGAGCTAGTTACCAAGTTTAAGGGAGAAATAAAGCTAAAGATATACATTTGGGGGTAGTCCAGGCATGGAGAGTTTAAGAGATGAGATTGGATGAGATCATCTGGGGGTGAATGTAGAGAGGTCTGAAGACCAAACGCACTCAACAGGGTATGGTTAGAGGAGCCCAAACTCTCCATCAGCACTGCACGCTGCTGCTCTGAACTTGGTTTCCACATCAGTAAAATAGAATCAGCAATACTACCTATCCCACACTGTGGAAATGAACTTGTAAGTATGAAGCATGGTGTTCATATAGTGAGCACTCAATCCATGCTGGTGATTGGTTGTATAATATCACTTGTTTCTCCTTTTTGTGTCCTTGTTCACAGATCATCACTACCTTTACAATCTTCGCTCCTTCTGGTGTCTGTTGCATCCGGGATCTCCCTTGCCAGGACCTTTTTTAAGGCCACTAACCCCCAGCCCATGGGGACATGCAGCCACACCCCTTCTCTCATCTGGGAAAGTAACAATCTAATGATCATTAGAGCTATGCAGCTCCCCTCTGCTCTCAGAGCACGAACACTGGGCCAGGCTATGTATGATCTCTACCTGCTCGACCTTGGTACAGTGCTGGTCAGGGAGCATGCGCATTCACAGTCCTGGTCACAGCCAGGATCTTTGGTCATTTGCTCAATATGCCTGTCCTGCATGACTGCTCTGCTAGGCACAGGGGCTGCCCCCGGGAAGTTCCTTACTTTACAGACAAGTGGCAACTGGGAAAGGCACCCCAGGAGGAGGGAACTGCATGAGCAGAAGCAGAGAAGCCTGGAGATGTAGGTTTTAGGAGTGGGGGAAAGAAGCCAGACAGTCTGGTGCTGGGGGCCTGCATGCACAAAGGAGGAAGACGGGAGGCTCTTCACTTTCCAGTTTTTATCTGTCCGGAGCGGTGCCACGTAGAGCAGTAGGAAAACTGCCAAACCGCTCTGAGTTCTGATCTCTGGGATCAGAGATCAGGAAGACCTGATCTCTGGGCCTGTTCCCTGCGTAAGCACATCCCGGGGCCTCAGTTTTCCCATCTAAACAAAGGGAGCTGGTCTAAGTGTTTTAAGACCTTTCTATCCCTAAAATTTCTTGACCCTTGCAACGCAGAGGCCCTGGGCACCCTCCCCAGTGCCAGGGCCATTCCTAGATCGTGAGTCTCCAGCTCAGGGTCTTCTCCCGCGCGGGGTCTGCACAAGTACTGAGGTCAAATCCCGGCAACCCATTTATGATGACTGATGGCCTCCCCGGCCAACCGGCCAATGCAGCGACACGACCAAGCCCGAGGGCGGGGCAGACGCGTCCAAATTCACCCCCTACTTAAATTCAGACCAATTAACATCGAGCTCCGCTTGTAAATGGTAGGGTCACCGACCACTGCTACCTGGGCATGCGCAACCTCTCGCCTAAGGCCTCCTCTCGCCTGGCATGCGCGCCGCGCCGCCGAGGGGTTGAGGGGAGAGAGTAAGATACCAACCTTGGTTCCATCCTTAAAGTCAGGGAGCTCTCCTCGGCCCTCCTGTATCATACGCTTTTGGATCCCGTCCTCCCGGAGTCTTGCGATGACATCCGCCATCCTCTTTACCCGCTGCTCTCTTTCGGCAACTTCCGGACTCGCTCGGCAGTTCCGGACCTGCTTCGGCAACTTCTAGAGCTTCGGTAACTTCCGAGGTGACGCCATCTTGGCTGAGGGCAGACGTCAAAAAGGGACTGAACGTGGAAACGGATAATGATTGGTTCTCTGCGCTGTGCGCGCGAGTCAGATCCGGGGCGGGACCTGAGATTGTTGGAGGGCGGAACCACGGCCTGCCAGGGAGCGGGGCCAGGGTCTGCGAGCGCGGGGGTGCTGGGGCATCTCTAGGTACCAGGTCCTTGAGTTGATTAGGACTGCGGCCCTCCTAGTTGGCCTTGTGCCACTCCATTTAAAGGTGTAGAGATAGTGTAACCGCATTACAGAGCTAGGCGAGGAGAATGGCGGAGTTGAAGCCCATCCATTAGGCCACCCCAAAACCCTTTTTGTGTATTTCCTTCGAGCCTTTTCTTTTTGCATATCTAGCACAATAGTCGTGACTTTTGCATGCTGGATTTTTCTCTTTAAAAAATAAAAAATCAAAACCAGGAGTAAGTGGAAGGAAGGTTTCAGTATCCCAGTGGGAACCGTAAGCTCGCAAAGTGACAGAACTACGTGTGGGATCGGTGGTGAGTGTGTCGTCACCATTGAATCCAGTGACAAAGGAGGTGCCCAATAAATATAAGGGAATACATAAATGATAGAAGTGAGGTACTTTGGGGCTAAAAACAACGCTTCTCTCGGCCGCCGGAAACTAGCTGTGGACTTTTAGGTCTAAGAGTCTTCTCCCACTTTCAAGGTTTAGGTCGGGAGAAAGAGAATGTCTTCGGGCCTGTGCACTGTCGTTATCCCATCCTCATAACTGCGGAGGATTATTGTCGAACCCGTGTCCCAGGTGCTAAGTGCTATTTACACTGTTTCACTTCCTACAAGAAGTCCCCTGAGGCGGGGCCTCTGAGGTAAAATGGAAACATGATTTGTTTTTTGCTTTTGTTTTTTTACCAACACAGGAAGTTTTTACAGGCAAGTTCTGCCAAATTTTGAAGCAACAAGTAGTCTGTATCTTATACAAATTGTTCCAGAAAATAAGAAAATAAGGAAAACTGACCATGCATATTTTGCAAGGCTACTTTAATCTTGATTCCTGAACCAGGTAATTATACCACAAGGCAAGAAAAGTATATACCATTTTACTAATAAATATAGATACGAAAATTTCTAAATGAACTATGAAGCTAACTGAACCCGCTAGTTTATATTAAAAAAAAAAAATGCATCAATACACTAAATGAATGTCATTCATGAAAAGATGGATGCAGGAGTTCCCTGGTGGTGTAGCAGCTTAAGGCTTCGGCGCTGGCGCTGTCAGTGCTGCGGCCTGGGTTCGATTCCTGGCCAGGGAACTACCCACATACAAAACAAAACAAAACAAAAAAAAAGAAAGAAAAGATAGATGCATATGATTCCATTTATATGATGTGGCTAGAGTGGTCAAATTCATAGTGTCAAAGTTGAATGGGGGTTGGTTGGGGGGAGGAGAAAGGAAGAGTTGTTTAATGAGTACAGTATAATTTTAGTTTTGCACTATGAAAATGTCCTGGAGATGGTACAATAATGTGAATATACTTAACACGACTGCACTTAAAAATGTTTAAGATAGTAAATATTAAGTTATTTCACCACAACTAAAAATTTAGAAAAAAATTTCAAAGCATCAAGATCAAGTAGCGCTCATTCTAAGAATGTAAGAATGGTTTATTAGAAATATTAGAAACATCTATTAGTATAATTCATTACATCAGCGAAGTAAAGGAGAAAACTCATATGGTTATCTAAAATATGCAGAAAAACATTTAATGAAGTTCTATGACCACTTGTGATAAAAACTAACAGGAAAAAAGAGGAACTTTCTCAGGTTGATAAAAGCCATATTTGATTAAAGTATTCACATTTCCTTCAAGATCAGCAACAAGACGAGGAACAATCATCACTGTCAATCAATGATGCTGTTTAGTATAGTATTAGAAGTCCTGACCAAAGCAATAAACAAAGAAAAAGAAATGAGAGTGATTATATCTACCTAGAAAATCCAACAATCTACAGACAAACTATTCTAACAAATTAGAGAGTTCAGCAATGCTACAGGGATATAAAATAAGCTACCCCCAAAATTAATAACACTTCACATCATCAATAAACCACTCAAAAATATAATAGAAAATAAGGTACCATTCACGACAGCAATAAAATTCAGGAAGTATTTAGAAAATAAAAACCCAGTCCAGAACTTTTTGGAGAAAAAAGATTTTAAGAATGTAAAAGAAGTGTTAATGAGTTAACTGAAGTGTTAATGAGTTAACATACCTTGTTAATGAATAGAACAGCTTAACATTTAAGCCTGTGATTTCTCCTGAAATTAATCTAGAAATTCAATGAAATATCAGTGAAATTTGGGAGGATTTTTTAAGAACTTGGAAAACATTTTTGTAATATTGTATAGAATAAAGGTCTATGAAAAGCTAGGTCAAGTTTGAAAACTATGACCAAAGTGTGTATGTGTTGGAGGAGGGGGGACTTGCCCTGCCATATTAAACCATACTGCAAACTACAGTAATAGAAAGCATATATACTGATTAAGAATCAATAAAGGTGACCAAAAGGAGAGCTTAAAACAGATATATATGTTAACAACTATATACTATACTTGATCTATGACAAAAGTGGCACCACAGTTCAGAGGGAGAAAGAACTGCTTGTTGGTAGGTTGTGCTGGGAAAACTGGCTTGCTCTATGTTGAAATAATTATGGATCCCTCCTTGTACCACATTCAAAGATAGGACCTTAGTGTGACTTGTAATCATTATCCAACATTGATTGAGTGCTTCTATGTGTCAGGCACTATGCTATGCTCCTGCATGTGTATTAACTCATTTACTCCTAAATTAATGCTGTGAGAGAAACACTATTGTTACCTCCGTATGACAAATGAGGGAACTGAGGCATAGAGGTGTTATGTAACTTGCTCAAGGCAAGGTCAAGACTGGGATGGAGTCATGCAAGATCAGATCCTGTATTTAAATTTTTGATATTTTGCTCATTGTGGATTTTTGCCTTAAATTTTATTTTTTAAAAAATAATGTATTAAAATATTATTGATCTTGCTTACTGAGTTATTTGGTGTCCCCTCACTCCCCTCACCCTAATCCTGGCCCACCAAGATCCCAAAGCAAGTAAGGAGAAGACTGGAATTCCAGTGCAGGCAGTTTGGCTCCAGAGTCAGTGAACTATCTTGTCACAACACTTTTCTAGATAGTAGGTAAAATTATCAAGCAAGTAGAATAAGATGTTGGAGAAAACCTTTGTCATCTAGGGGTGAGGACGCACTTCAAACAGGACTCAAAGAGGACAAACCAGGTGGATTTGACTATATAAAAATGAGGACTGTTCTTTAACTCAGGGCACTTTAGACAAAGTAAGGAGACAAAGGTCGACTGGGAAGAGACATGTGCAGCATTAAAAACCCAGCAAGGGATTAATTCTTAGATATGTACAGACATGCAAATTACCAGAAAAAAGACTACAAACCCAACAGAAAAAAATAAACAAGGGATATGAATAGATAATTCACAGAAGAACCACCATGACTGACAAGTACATGAGGAGCTGTTTAAATTCTCCAGTCATCAGAGACCCAAGATGTAAATTAGGCACTTTATAGACTCATCAGATTGGCAAGTCATTGGAAAGCTGGAATACCTGTGCTAAAAGAAAACCAGAACCGTCATGGTGGGTGTGTAAATTCATACAGCTACTCAGGAGAGCCTCTGTGGTACTTTGTGAAGTCAAGGGTGCATGTACCTTATGGCCTGAAAGTCGTACTTCAAGAATTCTACCACAGTGGGGTTCCCTGGTGGTGTAGTAGCTAGGCTTTGGTGCTCTCAACGCCACGGCCTGGGTTCGAATCCCAGCCAGGGAACTACCCAAAAAACAAACAAACAAAAAAACAAAACAAAAAAGAATTCTACCACAGTCCATAAGGGGACAGTGTGAAGCTGTCCACAGCAGGGATGTATGTGATATGATGCAGGCATGAGGCCAAAAGCTGAGTGTGCATCACTGGGGATGGGGGGTGGGATAATGGAAGTGCTGAAGACTCAACATGGTATATATATATGTACCACATGCAGCCAGTATAGGCAACAAATGAAATGCACGTGGAGAATATAAGTATTGACTATAAAAATGTACAAATGTAAACAACATAATGAGTTTTTAATGTGCAACTATGTTTGTAAATTGCAGACACATCCAGAAAGGAGCCAATGCCTTGGGTAGTAAAGGGCCAGGCAAGATTCAAGGAGCCAGACTGAGTACACTGATGTAGGGCCCGATGGGAAGAGGGAGAGGAGGGAAATTGTTCATACTGATGACTCACAAACTGAGAGACCAGTTGACTCATAAAATGAAGTGGGGTGGGTGGAGGAGAATGAGTACTGGTAGAGCTAGGTAGACCTGGGTGCAAATCCCCGTTCTTCCAGTTGCAAGCATTTGGGATTTTGACAGAACACTCATTCATTTCTTCCACAAGTATTTATTGAGCATGTACTTCGTGACAAACACCGTTGTGGGCACTGTAGCCACAGTGGTAAATAAAACTGTAAAGGTAATTATATGTAAATGCTGTGAAACTGACTTTAGATTGCGTTGTCAAAGGATAGCTTCTCTGAGTGGTGCGTGCTTTCCAGGCACGAGCAAAGACCACAAGGTAGTCTTGGCGGCTGAGAGGAGTGAAGCGAGGCAGAGGGGGACTTGATGAGACTGGGAGGCAGGCAGGGACTGGAGCTTTCAGAGCTTTGTTGGCCTTAGCTATTATTCTAACCACAATGGAAAACCAAGCGACAGTTCGATACAGAGGAGTGACTTAGCACACTTTTTAAAAATTAACAATAACACACATAAAAAAAGGATTAGATATGTTTAAAATATCACTTTGGCTGCCGCCAGGAGAGTGGATTGGAAGAGAGTGGAAGCCGCATGAACTGCGTTCGCACTTGTTCAGGGAGGTGAGAATGCCCTTCCGGTGCAGGGCCGTGGTGATAAGGGTGTGGGAACAGTCAGCTCCCAGGAGTCTCCTTGGTACTGGAGGAGCGGCCTGGGATGAGAAGGCCGAGTCTTGGGCCTGTTTGGCTGGCACGCGGCAGGCAGCCCCTCCAACTCCTCGGTACAGACCTGAGTGTTACATCCGAGCGCGGCACCGGCAGTCGCTCCCGGAAGCGGCCACTGGGAGGCGTCGGGGACCTAGAGGTCCGAACAACGGGAGGCTGGCCCCGCCCACTAGTCAGCTCGGCGCTCGGCAGCCTGGGCCTGCTGAGGGCGGGGTCACTACGTAAGGGCGGGGCCTCGGCCAGAGCACCGAATGTCGAGCTCCCAAGGTGACGGGGCGGGGCCTACGTGCGGGGGCGGGACCGTGCCGACGCGGACTAGGCGAGCACGGATGGCGGATGGCGGTAGTACGCGGCGCCTGACTTGGCTGGGGCTATGAGCACCGCCAGGCCCCAGTTCAGCATCGATGACGCCTTCGAGCTGTCCCTGGAGGACGCAGGCCCTGGGCCCGAATCCAGCGGGGTCTCCCGCTTTGGGCCGCTGCACTTCGAGCGCCGGGCCCGGTTCGAGGTGGCCGACGAGGACAAGCAGTCCCGGCTGCGCTACCAGGTGACCGGCCCGGCCCTCCTCACCCACCGCCCAGATGCGGGCAGGACCCCAGGCCGCACCCTGGAGAATCCCAAGTGAGGGGAGAGCCTGTCTAGAGGCCCTAGCCGGAACGGGAGGCCGCCCCAGAACATGGCCACTGATCAGTAACCCTGCCTAGACCCTCTCAGCCCTGATCTCGGTCCCCAACCACCACGAGCCCGGATCCGGGAGCTCGTCTCCCACCCCCGGCTGGAGATCCCGCCTCCAGTCCTCACCCATCTGGGTACTGATCCCTCTCCTTCCTCCGCTCAGGAGCAGCTCCCTGAGCCCCAGGCCAGATGATCTACTGGAAATCTGCACCTCTTTTGGAAGTTCCCACCCCATCCTTCCCCACAAGAGCTGGGGACCCCCACTCACATGATGAGTCTTTGCCCACACCTAGATTCTCATTAAACGAAATACCCATTTTCCCAAAGGACCTCCACCAACTCCAAGATCCTTTTCCTGGAGGTGTGGACAAGATCCCTATGCCCCAAACCTGGAAACCATGGTTTGCCCTTTCCTGGCACCCCAAATCCACAGCCTCCATATTGGAACCCTGAAAAATCATCCTGAGAGCTCCACCCTGACTCCCAAACCTGCAAGATCTGGCTCTGAGACCCAAGCCAGGAGCCTTCAACCAGCTCCTGCCACTTCTGCCCCCCAATGCCCTGAGCTCCCACCTAATACTTGGGTTTCGGTTTCTGTGAATCATCAAACCCGTTCTGCGGGGAGGGTGGAGGGCCAGGTGAGCAGCTGTCAAGCGGCCAGGCAAACAGCTCTGTGAGCTTGCTTATTCTCTTCTCCCTGAGAGGGTAGCAAGGAAGGGCTTGAGCCCAGTAACCCCTGAGCCCTGTGTTCTGGAATAGAACCTGGAGAATGATGAGGATGGAGCCCGGACGTCTCCGGAGCCAGATGGGGCAGTCAGCACCAGGTCAGGGCCAGGTGGGGACTTACCCCATACCCCTGTCCCCATGCCTCTGGCTCCTGTCCCCAGGGCCCTGTCTAGTCCCCCACCTCACCTCACTCAACTCTCTCACATCCTGTCCTCCAAGGATTCCTAGCCTGATCCCCACTTCTCTTCTGGGCTCCCTTGTCTTGCACGGTCACCCTATCCTAGTGCCAGCCTCCCCCCCCACCCCCAAGCTCTATCCTGCAGAAACTCCCAGCCTGGTCTGGCCCTTACCTTCACACATGTCACCTGTCCTTCAGGAATCCCTAGCTTGACTCCCCAGCCTTCCCCTAGTCCTGCAAAACCCCCAGGCCTGGAATTCCTCTACACCCTGTTTCCTCTCAGTGCCCCCTGCCCTACAGGAACACCTAGCCCTAGTCCCTGCACCCTCCTCTGCCACATCATCATGACTCCTGTCCTGAAGGGACCCCTTCCTCGCCTCCCCTTGCCCCCTCACCTGTCTGCAGGGATTCTGGCCGAACGTCCATCCGCAGCTCACAGTGGTCCTTTAGCACCATCAGCAACAGCACCCAGCGCTCCTACAATGCCTGCTGCAGGTGAGACCCTGCCCTCTGAGCCACCTGTGACCCGTGCCCTGGTACAGGCAGACCTAGCTATTCCCCTCAGCTCTCAGCGTTGGTCTCCTGTCACCTCTTTCATACCCATCCTACTCTCCTGCCACCCAGCTGGACTCAACACCCTCTGATCCAGAAGAACCGCAAGGTAGTGCTGGCCTCTTTCCTGCTGCTGCTGCTGGGGCTGGGTGAGTGTCCCTGAGAGCCCCTGTGAGGGGTCCACCCTCCTCTTCTGCAGGCTCTGCATCCCCCGTGGCACACAGCTTCCCAGCATCCTGAGGCTGGCTGCCATCTCCCCACCCCCATTTTATAGGTGAGCAGACTGAGACCTTGAGAGGGGTCACACAGCCAGGAAATCACATAGTTGAAGAGAGCCTGGTTCAGTATGCCAGACTTTTTTTTTTTTTTTTTTAACTTAGCCTGTTTAATCCATCAGGGAATAGAAGAGTAACAGCTACCATTTATCATGTCTACTTCAAGCCAGGTGCAGGGCAGGCTTATTTTCCTCACCTTAGGGCCCAGAGTGACCCAGGACCTTGTGTAGGGGCTCAGGGAGGTGTCTGTCCCCCTGGCGAGGGATGCTGAGTGCACTACCAGCCAGATCCAGCAGGCACCTGTCACTCCCCCTTTTCTGGAGTCCAAGAGCTGATGGGGACCTCTCTCCTACCTCCTTGCTCAGATGGGCTTTTCTGATTCCCATGTTTCTCATTCTGTGGGGCTAAGGAGTCAGGGTCCCCAGGAAAGATCTAGGGTTGGGACCACAAGGGGCCCATCAGGAAGCCCCACTGTGGCAGCTACCCTCCCTACTCCAGGAAGTTCAAGACCCCTGGCCGGAAAGCTGAGCAGCGTCCTTGCCTCAGAGCGTGTGCAGGAGAGGGAGCTACCGCTTTCCCAGCACCCACTGGTCGCACTGGCCACCTGCCTAATCTCATTTTATCTTCTCTCCCAGCACCCAGCAGGACAAGCATAATTACGTTCCAAGTCCAGAAATAAGGACGCAGACTCAGGCAGGTGAAGGCACTTCCTCAGAGCACAGTTAAGCAGCAGAGGAGCTGAGATTTAAATCCACATGAGTGACACTGTGAGGCCTGAGGGCCACCATAGACCCACAAAGGGCCTTTATAGGAATTAGAAACAGATGCCTCTTCTGAGTGTGCAGAGCCCAGAGCCCTAAGCCAGGGTGCAGGGAGTGAGTTTCAGCCCCCATTATATCCTTTTTGAGGTGCTCTGTGCAGGGCATAAACCACATTAACAGTCCCTGGTGGCCCCTCAAGCTTCCGGGCTGTATCACCTCTTAGCTGCAGAGCCTAGCTCCCTACCTCCCCCATCCCATCCTCCAACTAAGGACCCAGGACTCTCTGGGTCTGAAAATTGATCCAGAGACCTTCCTACCTTCTGCTATGCCAACTGTCCTCAGCCAAAGTCCACGTCCCTCCCTGGGGCCCACAGACCCTGGCAAACTCAAGTCTGGGCTTTTGTCTCTCCAGTCTCACCAAAAGCTAGAAGCTCCTAGAAAGCCCCAAGTTTCCTCCAGACTCTGGGCCTTTGCCATGCTGTTCCCTCTGTCTGCACTATTCCTTTCCCTCTCTGCCTGCACAAGACCCATAGCAAAGCCTCTGGAGTCAGACTGTCTCCACCTTCCAAGTGCAGCCCTGAGCAAGTTACTTTCCCTTTCTGTACCTCAGTTTCATCTTCTGTGAAGTGGGGGTGATAGTACCTGTCTCATTTTGGTCAAGGTGACAAAATAAGGCAGTACATGTAACATGCTTAGCCCAGTGTTTGCCAGCACCTGTAAGGGGTCACTAAGTGTTAACTGCTATTGCTGCTGGTACCCCTGCACTGCCTTCAGGAAGCCCCTCTGATGCCTCAGGCTCCCATGGTGCCTGGTCTTCCCCCCACCAGGACTGTAGCTTGGAGGTCCTTGTTGGTTCTCCACTAGGGAAGGGCCATGAGAGCAGGGACGTCACCTGTCTCTCCCCAGGGAGTCCCAGTGCCAGGTGCACAGCCGGTGCTCCAGAAATGTTAACTGAAAGGCCACACCAAGGAGCAGACAAAAATCTCTCCTTGCAGGCATCTCCCGGGGCCTGCCCGGTTGCCCTGCTCTGAAAACGCAGAGCTTGGCGAGCTTCTCCGGCAGGGTCTCTGCCCAGGGAGCCTTCAGCTCAGCTGGGGGACAGCATTTTTCAGGCCTGAGCCCTGTTGGGGGTTGCGGGTGGAGGTCCCCACCCTGCCCTCAGCTACTGCTCGCCGCTCCCACCCTCACGGCTCCATCTGTGTGCAGTGCTGGTCCTGATCGGCGTGGGACTGGAGGTGGCCCCCTCGCCAGGTGAGCGCCCCTTCCTACCTCTGCAGGCAGCACTCAACGCCCCACCGCCGGCCAGGGGTCCTTGGCAAGCCCTCCTTCCCAGCACTCACTACCTCCCAGGCGGAAATGGCCCGTCACCGCGGACAGTGAAACTATCACCCAATCAGACCCTTCGGCCCCGCCCAGTGCCTGCCCACCCTGACCCAGCCCCTCCTCTGCTCCCGCAGGTGTCTCCAGCGCCATCTTCTTCGTGCCGGGCTTCCTGTTGTTGGTCCCCGGAGGTGGGAGCGGCCGCCGGGGCGGGGGGAAGCGGGGTGGGGCGGGCGGGGGCGGGGCTTATGCGCTGACTGGCCCCGCCCCGCAGTCTACCACGTGATCTTCATATACTGCGCGGTCAAGGGCCACCGCGGCTTTCAGTTCTTCTACCTGCCCTACTTCGAGAAGTGAGCTGACAGCAGACGGCCGGAATCAACTTCTGCTCCGGGCGGTCCGTTAAGCCTCCTCGGCCCGCGCCGTTCGGGTCCCTCATATCAACGCAAAAGCCCCTCCAGGGGCCTCGCACCTCCAGCCCGGCCCGGAGTTTGCTCAGGAAGCTTGGGACCCGCGGGCCCTGGGGTCCACTACCTGTGCCTGAGAAAGTGACCTCTCGCCTGCTCTGTGCCTTAACTTTCTCAGGCCCTGAGGCTTCCGGGTTGGTGTTTTGTGCTAATAAAAGGGGTACTTATATCCAGCAGAGACAATTGCTTTCTTACCCACCAGCCCTGCCCAGCCCCCTCCCGCAAAGTTTGAGAAAAGGATTGACCCTAGGGCTGAAGGGTGCCAGGACCACCTGTCGCCCCATCGTGCACAGGACAGCCCTGACACTCCAAGACTTGCCGAGGCTGCTCGTTAGGAGCAGAGCTGGGCCTGGGACTCTTCTGTCCTGCAAGCCTGGAGGAGCCTCTTCAGCCTCCCCGCCACCCCCGCCCTCAGCAGAGTCCACCCTGCCCCTGTCTTTGCCTGGCGGGGCAGGATTGGCGCCTGCCCTGGCCAAGGGCACTCAGATGACGCAGACATGGGGCCTGGAGGCTGCTATCCTGGTTCCAGCCTGGGCTCTGGGGCCCTGGGCTGCCACAGTCAGCTCAGAATGTGGGCCATGACAAGGCAGCGGGCCAGCCCCCTCCACCCACTGCCCTACTTCCTAGGCCCAGGGGTAAGGGACAAAGGACACAGGACATAGGGCCCATATGACAGGAAACCTCAGTGATCAAAGACTCAACCAAAGATCTCTGGTAACAGACCACCTCAGGATTTTGGAAAATCTCAGCATCTCAAAATCTTAAGGACCAGGAAACAAAACCTTTGAGAACCCTGAAATCTGAGATCATAATAGCTACCATTTATTAAACTCTTAGAAGGCACCAGGTCCTGTGCTAATTAAGCACTTAACACAGGTTATTTCTGGTCCTCACTGCCTCAGCCCCAGTTCACAGAGGAGGAAACTGAGGCCCAGAGAGAGTGACCCACCCAAGGGCAGAGTTAGGAACATAATCCAGGGCTTCCATGACGCTAGCGGGGAGAGGAGGAGAGGGGTACTGAGCTGGTAGTCACCAACAAGCCAGCCGAGGGACTGGATAAACACGCGTGGTTTGAGGAGACGCTTTTCATGTAATTATCTGTCTCCCCCGTAAAGTGTGAGTGCCTTTTAAAAAGGGACTGGGCCTGGCCTCCACTGTGGATGCAGTGCCTTTGGATTTCTGTGACTTTGCTGGACAACATGAACACCCAGACCCCTGCTCTCGTTTCTGCCCTCCTAGCCCACCCAGACTTCCCACCCTCAGCTCCCTAGTCAAGGCACTTTTGAGGGCACCAGGTGCATGCAGGAACTCCTAAGTCAGAGGTTCTCAAACGAGCTATGGTAAAGGACCAAATTTCATTTCTAATCCATCATGGACCAATATTTTTGTAAGCAAATAAAACCTAGGAAGGTGAAATATAAAACAGACATACAGAATCAAGCCCATAGTTTGTATTACCAGATTAATCAGACATAAAATTACATTTCAGTAACTATACTACACTTGATCTTAGCCAAAAGGCCGAGAAGCGATACATTTCAGTAAGTATAATCAGAACAAACACAGGAAAAAAAGAAAAATTACAAAGAACATTCATTGAAAGTGAGCAAAGTGGGTATTCCCAGAGTTGCTACTACACTCATAACTTTTTGTCATTGAACAATCTTAACAAAGTGACCCCAGAAGTGGTGATTCTCCATATTATAAGACTATCAGAAGTCAGCAAGCTACAGCCCACAGGCCCAACAGGGCCCCCAATAATAAGAATGGTTTCCACATTTTAGTAATGGTTAGAAAAAAGTCAAGCATGAAATAAGATTTTGTGACACACAAAAGTTTATACAATTCAAACATCAGTGTCAATAAATCAAGTGTAATTCATTCTTATTAAAGTTCCAACATAGCCATACCCATTGTTTGCAGTATTGACTCTGGCTGTGTGCAGACACAAACGACCACAGCTGTGGCAGGGGTCACATGGTCCTCAGATCCTGAGCTCTTTACTAGCCAGCCCTTTACAGAAAACATTTGCCAGCCCTTGGGCTATATGAACACTTTGACAGAACACTGAATCAAAATGTTTAAAGTTTTCATGTAATTGACTTTGCTGGTTAATTTATGTCGTCCAAGTTGGACTGACAGCAACACTACCCTCAGGGAATAATGAATATCTAAACTCTAAATATTATTTATTTATTTAGACACACGTTAATAATTGCATACATTAGATTTCCTTAGTGAATTGTGACCCTCTCTCATGCTTTTTTTTTTTTTTTTTTTTTTTTTTTTTTTTTTTTTTTTTTTTTTTTTTTTTTTTTGCTTTTTGGTATGTGGGTAGCTCCCTGACTGGGAATCGAACCCAGGCCGCAGCGCTGACAGCGCCAGTGCCAAAGTCTTAAGCCGCTATACCACCAGGGAACTCCCTCTCTCATGCTTTTTGCCTCATAGCCAATAGCTTTATTTTGGTTCATTGTCTCCTAGTAAATCTCATTTCCAAGCCACCACTTTCGGCCTTTCCGTTGTCATTATGTTTTTTAGTGTGTCCCTTATATCCTGCACTCAGCTGTAGGGAAGAGCTGCATATTTGCCCTTTGGTATCTGCCCTCTGCCCTTGTAATTGTAGAACCTCTGGTTTTTCACTGGGTGCATGACCACCCAAGACAAGGACTGCGTTTCCCAGCATCCTTTGCAGCTAGGTGTGCCAGGCAAGGAGCCCTGCCTAATGGGGTATAATTCTGTGGTTCATGCTCTTTCCCCTTTCTCCTTTGTTCCTGCCTCCATCCTGGAATGGACTCAGGGTCAGGTATTGCTCCCTAACCTCTTATTGGTCTTTTGTCACTCCCGGTGTCAGAGCCCAGGATCTCGAACCTCCAATTCTGAAGCCCCCGCAGCGTCCGCACCTCCCACCTCCCAGCTTGGAGTTCTCTGTCTGTCTTTGGTACCTGGGGTCATCGTTTTCTTCTTTCAAGTTCAGCTTTTTGTTTTTGTTTTTTTTAACACTTCTACATATAAGTAGTGGGAGGCGTCCAGCCACCCGCTCAATCCACCCCCCAAAACCGCCCCATCTTTAAATGCTGCCAGTGCCAGGGAGCTCCTACCTCCCAAGGGGCTGAAGAAATCCAAATCTTGCTCACACTGGGGAGCGACAGGCAGGTTTTCTCCAGGCGGCTCAGGTGGGAGGGAGGTGAAGATGAGGGTGGGCAGGTGACATGAGATGACAACTCTCCTGCCGCGTGTCACCAGGGGCAGAAGAAGCCTGGCCTCTCCTGTCCTGGGGCCTCGTTGGGAGGGCCCACAGCGTGAACCCTGCTAGTCTGGGGCCGTCCCCCTCCTGGAGCCTCAGTGGGTGGAAAGCATCATCACAAACTCTGCGGGAGAGAAGGGGGCGGGGCTTGGGCCGGGCCAGGTCGGGGATCCCAGATGCTGGCTCAGCCTGGGAGCTGGAGGGGTGGGTGACAGGGGTTTGTCTGGGAAGGAGGCTCACCATCAAAGTCTACAGTGCCGTCCCCATTGAGGTCCACATCTCGGAGCATCTCATCCAACTCAGGACCCACCAGCGGCTCCCCCAGCAGAGCCGGTGCAGCCTGTCGCAGCTCTTCCACTGTGATTCGTCCATCCATGTCCCTGTCAAACTAGGATCCCTAAAAGGCTGAGCCCCTCTCACCCATGGTGGAACCATCTCCACCTTTCCACATGCTGCTCTTGAATGCCCCCACCATTGACGGTTCAAACCCTCCCGCTCCTGCTCCAGGAAGTCTCCATGGGATCTCCCAGCTGGGGTGAGCCAGCCGTGGCCCTCGTCTCCCGTCTGCAGGGCTCTGGGTCTGCAGAGGCCATGTGGGAGGCCAGCAGGGATGCTGTCCAGTTGCCCACCCACCGCCCACCTCGCCCCCACACCCCATACCTCATACCTCTCGGAAGGCGATGCGGAGCTCCCGCACCCCCAACATGTGTGCCGTCTCCTCCCTCAGCTTTGGGCCCATCAGTTCCACAAATTCTTCGAAGTCCACGTGGCCACCCACTGCAGACCCAGGCAGAGTGTCACCATGGAGGGGTGGGGTCCAAGGAGCGGCATCACAAGGCCAGCCCCTCCCCAGCTCTGCAGCCAGGAAGAAACACCCAGCATCCCTGCTCTCAGCGGGGTAGGAGGCAGGAACCTCACTTTCTGCTGGGGGAGCACTCAGTGAAGCACCCAGGGATGGGGGAAAGAGACCAGGCCTTGGAACCAGACAGCCCGGGTTCAGCGCTGGCTCTGCCGCTGATGGTGGGAGGCCTTGGGTAACTGGCTGATACGCCTTTCTCGTCCGAGGAAGTCCATAATTACGTTTACTTTATTTAAGTGTTCTGACTTCTAATGTCTTTGAGAATTAAGAAAGAGGGTTATAAAAATAACGATTGTGGGTCACTCCACTATAAACCCCCTATTTATGTTGATGTGACAAAACACAATTGTATTTACACACATATAACTGACACAGGCTTGCTCACAAATTATGCACAGAATGAAAAAACTTAGAGGTTTGTTATATTTTTAAATAGAACAGTAAGCCTCATTTTGGTATCGGAATTGGTAAATATTCGTCACCCCTCCATTCGCTCTGGTTTCGATGGGTAGGAGTCAGACAGGCTTTGGCGTTCATATAGGAAGAAACTGCCAAACCCTGTGAACCAAGTGGAAGCAGAATGAACTGCCTCGTGGGAGAAGTGACTCCTCCCTCACAGACAGGATCCAAGCAGAGGCTCGCTGGTTCTGGGAAGGGGAAGCTGTCTCAGAATTTTCCTCCAGTCAACGTTGCAGGTGCTTTGAGAAGGTGAGCATCATCCTGAGCAACCCTCTAGCACTTGGGCTTTTGTTCTGGGACCCTCGCTTTCAAGTACGCCTGCACAGGGACGTAAGCTCTGGCTTCCAAGCCTCCTTTTTCTTAGTCCCTTTCAATTCCTCTCTGGATCTAGCCAGTTATACATCCAGGAGGTGCTAAAAGTTCTAATGACCACTTTCCTGAAGTCGATATCCAGGAGAATCTACTCCTGGGCTAGTTCGTGGCGATCACATGTATGGACCCTGTGGGCAGCCATAAAGCCTTTAAAGAAGCATATCCATGTCATCCCTTGGTTCTAAGATGTCATCAATTATAAAAAAACATCACTGGTCAAATAACATTTTGGGGAAAGAAAAAAGCATGACATGAAATGCTCACATCAGTTGTAAATCACACCCCACTTTGGAAACCTTAAAGAGAAAACAAAGGCAGGTAGGTGTCCCAGAACAGAGGGAATCTGATATTTGACAAATCAGCTAAGGATAATTGCCCAGTACCCGCCCATCTGACATTTAATCGCAAGGAATGGCCAGGATTCTGTCACGCTGGGCCTCATCGAACCTCAGGAGGCTCTTTTCAGGAGCCTCAGAAAGAGTGACAGACAGAGACAGAGATCGAGTTGGCTAGTACCAGCAGGGAGCACTTATCACAAGGTCAGAGGCGGGGTTCCTCAACCTGGGCCCCAAAAGAGCCCCAAGGGCCTCTCTCAGATTCCACAGTACCATCCTCAGGGCGTGAGTCCCCGCCCTCACCCCCACGCCCCCTACCCTGTGTCCCTGCATCTGATGGGGCCAATGTCAAATGGTCAAACTGCCCTGGAAACTATCATCTCCCCAACCTCCTATCACCCCTGCTGGACTCCCAGAGCCACCCCAGGCAGGTGGGGTCAGGCACGGACTTCGCATTTTGACGTGCTGCGAGACCTCGATGAGCTCCATCTCGGTGGGCATGTAGCCCAGCGTCCGCATGCAGGCGCCCAGCTCCCGGTAGCCGATGTAGCCGTCACGGTCAGTGTCAAACTCCTCGAAGGCAACCTGAAGCTCTGCAGGGGAGGGAGGTCAGGCCTCCAGGTGCCAGGCTTACGGACACCTCCCACCCGCTGGCACCAGCAAGGCTCACTCACCATCCAGTTCCTCGGGGCCCAGCTCGCGGTCCTGCAGGGGCATAGTCCAGCATGTCCCCAGGGCCAGCCAGGGCCCTGGCCATCCTTCCTCCTCCAGCCCCAAACCACACGTCCCACAAAAGCAGGAGAAAGCCGCTGGAGTCCAGTGGGACCGAGGAAAAGATACCACCCCGCTTCCTGCGCCTGGGACCCTGACCTCTCAAGGAGCCCTGGGTTTGGGGTCTAGCTCCGCCCCTGCCCAGGCCAGCCCAAGACCTACCCTTCCCCAAACTCCAGAAATGCTACCCCACAGGCCAGGCTCCAGAGTCTAAACCAGAAGCCGCAGACGGCTTGAGTTCTGAGGGCACAGTGGGCTGAGCCTCAGGGCTTGAGTCCCCACCCCCACCCCCGGGCCCCCCAGCCCCACTCAGCCTCCCCCGGACCTTCCCGAAGATGCGGTTGAGCAGGGGCCCGTACGTCTTCTGAGCAGCATCGTGCTGTGGGGCAGGACAATGCCGGTGGGACTGGCGGCGAGGGGCAGGCCCAGGGCCTGCGGGGGCTGGCTCCTCTTGTCCTGCTGTCCTGGAGGGGTTCTTGCTGCTCGCTGGGGCCTCGGGGCCCTGCATGGGGTTCTGCTCCCCAGAGTTGCCAGCACCCTTCCAGGACAGTCGGAGCCCCGTCTTTCTCCTGCTCCTCCTCCTGGTCAAGCGTTGCCCCTCAGCACCACTTGTGGGAGCCACAACCCCCTCAGAGGGCTTCTGGGGGCTGGGGGCCGGGGCCAGGCCGCCATGCTGTCCCCTCTCCTGCTCCGTGGCCATGTGGAGGGGGCAACAAGCCTCAGAGATGCAGCATCAGCGAGACCCTCGGCTCCAGGGCCTGTAAAGCCGCTTACGTCCCCTGAGAGCTGCGGGCCTCGGATCGGGCCCTGAGGCGGATTAGGGTAAGTGAGGCCGGCAGCCCAGGCCCTAATCCGGGCCCTCTGCCCTGTGTGGCCAGGGCAGAGCCACATGGGTCAACGGCACTGTCCTCAGCAACAAGGGGTGCCAGGACATGGGGGCTGCAGGAGCTTCGGACCCCAGCTCTGCCACTTACGAGCTGGGAGACCTGGCAAATTCACCTCTCTAAGCCTCAGTGACCTCATGTGTACAATGGGGACAGTAGTACCGAAGCATTGAGGACTCTGCCCAGGTGTGTGACATGGGCACGACCTAGCTAAGACAGGACGCGGGAAGGCACCTCAGGCAGGAGGAAGAGTGCGGCCCAAGGCTGGGAGGTGAGCGAGGGTGGGACGAGTTGCCCACAGCAGCCCCTCGTGGCCGGCCTCCCGGCAGGAGCAGAGGGTATGTGAAATCGAGGAAGAGAGGCCAGATCGCAGAGGCCCTGAATGCCAGATTGAGGGGCATGGGGTGAGGTCAGAGGAGGTGGGCCTTGGGGGGACACAGAGCCCACACTGAGCTGGCGGGGCCCAGCGTGAGGGGGTTTCAGCCATCGGGCATTTTCGAGGCTGGGGGGCCTGGCTGGTCACTTGGCCCTCTGGACCGGGGTTAGGGTTTCCCAGCAAGCGGCTCCATGAATGATTGATGACCTCGCAGCTTGGGTTTCACGCCGGCCGCCCCAGCGCCGCCGGGCGCCATGCAGCAGGCCCCAGCGTGGGGCCCTGCGGACGGCTGGACCGCGGGCGGGCGGGCACGCCCTGCTCCTTCCGGCCAGCAGCCTGCACCTCACAGGTAAGCCAAGCTCCAGCGGTCGGCCGAGGCGCCCAGGGCTCTGATCCAGCAGGGGCTGCAGTTTATAGAGTGGGGTCTGCCTGAGGAAGTGCCCTGGCGGGGAGGAGGCCACCGGGCTAAGGCCAAGAGGCTGGAGCCATGGGCCACAGGCAGGATCCAGCCTTTCCAGGACACCTGCTTCGTCCCTCACTCGGCACTGCCACTGGGCTTTCTCTGTCCCCAGAGGGAAACTCGCTCCACCAGCAAGGGAAGTAGGGGGCAGCAGCCACGCTCATCCTCATCATACTGCGAAGTCCCCCTCTCTGGTTAGTAGCCCCAGAGGACAAATGGGGGCCACCTTCTGCCTGAGCTGACGGCAAGGGGGAGAGGGCCCCAGGGGGGCTGGAGAATGAGGAAGAGGTACAAACTGCCCCCAGGATAGCCCTCCCCGCCCCAGGCCACCCAGGCCCTGCGCGGCAGACCTCACCCCGAAATCATGACTGGCACTCACAGTGGGGCGGGGCCTCCTCAGCCCGAGTCCCTGGCCACCCTGGCAATTCCTGTGGGCCCATAGGACCTGAGCCCCCACTTCTTGGAATCCCAAACCCTTGAACCCCAGGATACCAGACAAAAAGGCGCCTGCCGTGATCTGACCACGTGGTTTTCACACTGTGTTGCCTGGAGCCTTAGGAGAGCCCTCCCACCCTTTCGTCTGAGCACCCCGTTTTAGCTCGTAAGAGTTGCACTATAATCTTTTATTTAAAGAAAAGAGTCGCCAGTTTTAAAATATGTTTGAAAGCCTCTGGTTTGGCCTGCGGGGACACACTGTGGCAGCACGTTCAGGTCTGAGTTGGAGTCCTGGTGCCTCCCTTCCTACCGCTGACCCCGGGCACGTCAGTGACCCTCTGGGCCCTCCGCCCCTCACCTGCACAAGGGATTGGATGGGAGGGCTAAGTGAGGTAAGCTATGAAAGTCCCTGGCATAGGGTAACTACCCAAAGGTGACGATGATGGCCCAGAGCCGCGACTTGCCTGGAGACACACAGCACTCTCGCCCTCTCCTACCCCGTCGTTCATGCCTCCATTGATTCATCAGGTGCCCACTCCATGTCCAGCAGTACACTGGGGACTTCAGATGGACGCTGCTATGGAAGCCAACCTGAACGTCACTGGCCTCCGGCCCCGCACGGAACTTGACGATGAGGACTACTACCCTCAGGGTGGTTGGGACACGGTCTTCCTGGTGGCACTGCTGCTCCTGGGGCTGCCAGCCAATGGGCTCATGGCATGGCTGGCCGGCTCGCAGGCCCGGCAGGGAGCGGGCACGCGGTTGGCTCTGCTCTTGCTCAGCCTGGCCCTGTCTGACTTTTTGTTCCTGGCAGCAGCGGCCTTCCAGATCCTGGAGATCCAGCATGGAGGGCACTGGCCGCTGGGGACAGCGGCCTGTCGCTTCTACTACTTCCTGTGGAGCGTGTCCTACTCCTCCGGCCTCTTCCTGCTGGCAGCCCTCAGCCTGGACCGCTGCCTGCTCGCGCTCTGCCCACGCTGGTACCCCGGGCACCGCCCCATCCGCCTGCCCCTCTGGGTCTGCGCCGGGGTCTGGGTGCTGGCCACGCTCTTCAGTGTGCCCTGGCTGATCTTCCCCGAGGCCGTCGTCTGGTGGTACGACCTGGTCATCTGCCTGGACTTCTGGGACAGCGAGGAGCTGCCGCTGCGGATGCTGGAGATCCTGGGGGGCTTCCTGCCTTTCCTGCTGCTGCTCGTCTGCCACGTGCTCACCCAGGCCGCCGCCTGCAAGACCTGCTGCTGCCGCCAGCGGCCGAGGCCCACGGCCTGCCGTGGCTTTGCCCGAGTGGCCAAGACCATCCTGTCAGCCTATGTCGTCCTGCGGCTGCCCTACCAGCTGGCACAGCTGCTGTACCTGGCCTTCCTGTGGGACATCTACCCCGGCTACCTGCTCTGGGAGGCACTGGTCTACTCCGACTACCTGATCCTGCTCAATAGCTGCGTCAGCCCCTTCCTCTGCCTCCTGGCCAGCACCGACCTCCGGGCCCTGGTGCACACGATGCTCTCCTCCTTCGCAGCAGCACTCTGCGAGGAACGGCCAGGCAGCTTCATGCCGGCCGAGCCGCCAATCCAGGTGGACTCTGGGGGGCAGACTCTGCAGGAGCCAACTGCTGAGACGCAGCCCCAGGCGAACCCCACGGCCCAGCCCCAGGCGAACCCCACGGCCCAGCCCCAGGCGAACCCCACGGGCCAGCCACAGTTGGATTCTGTGGCCCAGCCCCAGGCGAACCCCACGGACCAGTCACATGTGAACTCCACGGACCAGACACAGGTGAACCCCACAGCCCAGACACAGGTGAACCCCACAGCCCAGACACAGGTGAACTCCATGGACCAGACACAGGTGAACTCCACAGACCAGCCACAGGTGAACCCCACAGTCCAGCCACAGTTGGATCCTGTGACCCAGCCACAGGCGAACCCCACAGCTCAGCCACAGGAGAGCCCTGCAGCCCAGACCCCTGGACCCACTGCCAGCTCAGCCCCCAGCCCCTGTGATGAAGCCTCCTCTGTCCCATCCATGGATCCCACCCCAGAGGCCCCCGAGAACCCGGCCACGCCTGCTGCCCCTGAGGGAGAAAGCCCCGGCGGTGACCTCCCAGAGGCGGCTCCGGGCGCTGGGCTGACGTGAGGGTCCCGGGAAGCCCAGGCCCGCCAGGGCAGCGGGGGAGTCAGAAGGAGGCGGAAGAACTAGCCAGTCAGAGAGGACGGGTGCCATGGAGGAAGTCATCATGGAAAACCCACCGAAGTCCCTTGGGCCTGGCAGGAGACTTGGGGGAAGTGAGAATGAAGTGGCCAAAGGTCCCACGTAGTTTGTTGTGGGCACTGTGTCACTGGGGGGTCCCACTAAGCTCTCTCATGCTTGTCCCTACCACACAGTGGCCCAGCAGCCCCCGAGCTGTCACAGCGGATGGCGTCCTACTGGGCGCTGTCCTCTAACACCCCCAGCTCCCGCTGACAGTTTTCCCCATAGCCTCGGTCCTGCCCGAGGACAGCAGTGGCGACTGCCCCGGGCTTGGTCTGACTCCCTTCGATTCTTCGCTCCCTCCCCTCCTGCCTGTCCCATCCTCTAACCTGGGCACGAGGAAGTCCCGGCAGAGAGGAGACACATTTGGACACTAGCAGGAACCCAGCGCACACCTGTGAGGCTGGGGCAGGACTCCCCTAAGCAAGGTGGCAGGGACAGAGGCGATGGCTACCAAGCCTGGGCTCAAACCCAGCTCTGGGTGACTCTGGACAAGCTGCGTCACCCCTGAGCTCCTGTTCCATCGGCCATTGTGAGGATTAAGTGAGAAAGTGTGGGAGGCACCTGGCCAGAGCCTGTGGCACCCCGTAGGGGCTCAGTGAGATGTTCCTCCTTCACTGGCATTCAGAGATGTCCCTGCGGGAGCCGGGGACGGACGGAAGGAGGCACCGCGGGGGTCCTGTGAGCTTCAGGCAGATCAGCTGTGTCCGTGACCAGTTCTGTGCTGCAGAAATCCAGGTGGCCTCACAGAGCATGGGACTGCCTCAGTGACTTGGGTGGCTCCAGAGGACTTCAAGGTCTACTCCATTCAAGGGTGCAACTAGTGTCCACCCGCCCCCCTGCCCACCATGGTGGGAGCTGCAGGTACACAGTGCCCTGGGCCTGCCTCCCTCTGAGCCCCTCCCATGCACTCGGGCCAGGGGCAGAGATGAGGGTGTGTCTAAGCAGAGAGCTCTGGGGACTGGTGGCTCCAGAAAGGGCTCAGGTCCCCGAGGTCACATGGCGTCTCTGGGGCAGAACCAGACTCTTCCCTCTCAAGCTGCAGACACTGCAAGAAAAACTAGGAAACGCGGAAGGCCTGTTTTCTGACCCCTACCCCACTTCCCCTTACACCCATCACTCTCTTCTGGCACCCATCCCTTCCAACTTCCTCTCAACCCCAAGTGTTCCAAAACGGTGCCCTCCTTCCCCTTTTCACCCCCCCCCCATCCTTTTCCATTAGCTCAGCGTTGTGACCTTTAGCTGCTGAGAAATAACCAGTAAGTAGATGTAAATGACAATGACATTTACCCAACCACCTTTCCCAGGGCTGCTTGCATTTTAAAAAGGGAGGAGGCGGCTGTGCAGTCTGCAAAGATGCAGTCAGATCTGGGCTCCGGTTCCCGCTCTCCCTTTGCCTCGGTTTTCTCCTCTGTAAAACGGGGTGATGACATTCTTCTTGCAAAGCTGACTGTTGTGATCATCAGTGCGCCCAGGGACCGACGCGCCCTGGACGGTATTCATCCTGGCGCGTAATCGTGGCATTGTCTACTGATGGAACTGGGCGCACTAGAGCCGGCGGGGGAGGGCAGAGAGAGTTCTGGACAGGCACAAACTTGTTGAATCCATTCATTCAGCGGTATTCACCAAGTCCTTGCTAGGTGCCTTCCAGCCAATCTTCCCCTCCGGAGGCACGTGGGTGGGTGTAGGGGCGTGGTGTCCGCTGCCCCTCGGGGGCTGTTTGAAGCCTGACCCCACCACCACGCAGTGGCAGTGTGACCTTCAGCAAGGCTCTTGGCCTCTATGGGACTCAGCTTCCTCCCCTGCACATGGGGGGTCATAAAAATGGTCCCCATTTCCTGGGAGTGTTAATCCCTACCAAGTGCTCGGATCCCTGTGTGGCGCAGAGGAAGTGCTTAATAATTGTGAGCTGTCAATCTGATCACACCAGTGGGCACTGCCAGGCCCCATCCAGGCTGAGGACCAGCACCGAGCCAGGGGCGCACGTGGCAGCACCCTGCCCACCAGGCATCCCTCCTCCACCGGACTGCCTCCTCCTCCACAGGAAGCACTGTCACACGCCCTGAGGACAAGATCGGGACCATGTCGCCCTCTGCAGTGCTCCTCTTCTCCTGGCCTTCTCGGGGGTTCCTGAAGCCTTTCAACATGGCGAGCACATCAAGGCCTAAAAGCTCAGTGCCAGCCACCCACCTTCAACTGTGGTCTGCACTCCAAATGCTGCCTCTTGGAGAGGGGACCAGACCCTTCTCCACGGTCCCCAAGGGGAATCCCACCCATAATGGGTGGCCGCTAGCCAGGAGAAAGAGCAGTGCCATGAAGGGTTTTGAGGGATAGAGATGACTTCCCTTGGTGACCCACAGAGGAGGATCTTGTGTTGGAGGAAACACGCATACCCAGGGCCCTGACGGTCCACAGCCCCTCCACCTCACCCCTAGCACTCCCCACAGGGCTGGGCTCCTACTGCCTTCCCCAGGTGACAGACACCCCTCCCTCTCCCTCATGGGGACAGGACATGGATTCTGAGAGTTGTGAATATGAATATTTTTCAGTTCTACATTCAAGGCTGCTGTTCATTCATTCAATCAACATACATTAAATGAGCACATACTATGTGTGACGTCTTCTTGTTCTAGGTGCTGGGATCCAGTGGGAAATAAGACCAAGTGGTGCCCTCGCCTTGCTGACGTCCTCCTGGGCGAGGCAGACAAAAGGCAAACTCACAAATAATTACATAAGATAACGTCAGGTAGAGGTTACAAATGATGCAGGGGGAACAAGTGAGGGCCAGAGTGGTGGGTGAGGGGGGTGGTCAGAAAATGCCCTCAGAGGAGGTGACGTTTGAGCAGAGGCTTGGAGGAAGTGAGGGAAGGAGCCTTTTCAAGCTCTGAGGGAAGAGTTTCCCAGTGGAGGGGACGGGATATGCCAAGGCCCTGAGGTAGGAAGGAAGGTGGTAAGTGTCAGGGACAGGAGTGTCTGTGTCACTAGGCCACATGAAGGGAAAGGACAGCAGTAGGTGATGAGGGGCAGTGGGCAGGGGCCAGACAGGCGGTGGATGGGGCTGAGCAGTGACTGTGGATGTTATTCCAAGTGCATGGAGGAGCAAAGTGAGGGTCTAGAGTAGGGAATCTGGTTTGGACTTCAGACACAATGAGAGGGAGGCTTCCAAGCCACCCACATTCCTGTCCTGGGCTGGAGGGGTCGGCCTGCCCCAGGGTTTAGGGGGCACTGGGAAAAGCAAGGGCTCTGGAGCCAAACAAATGGGGACCGAGTCCTGGAAGGGTGACCTGGAGCTGGTACCTCTCCGAGTGGTTTTAACAGGGCGTGGTGAGGGGACTGAGGGGGACACAAGCCCCAGACCATGTGGGACGCACAGGGGACTTGGTGCAGCCTGAGAAAAGCTCCTTTTGGCGTCTGCTCTCCTCCCCGCTTCCCCTCGCACACCTTTCTGGGGAAGGGGACTTGCCTATCACCCCTTGGTCACTCAGGGCAGTAGGTGCTCAGAGAAGGAATGAGGGTGGTAGCCAGTGTTCCAGGGACACCAGGTGCCCCAGGTGGACGGGCCAGACTCTGCCTACAGTGAGACCTACAGTGACACCTAAGCCCTTCTTGTCACAGGAGCTGGAAGGAGGAGAGGTCTGTGGACTGACCTCCCGGTTTCCGTGGGAGACAGATGATCGAGGAAAGACAGGAAGGTGTGAGGGATCCTGGAGGTGGCTGGGCGGTGGGTCATGGCCCCATTTCTATTTTTAATGAGAAGGAGGCCCAGCGAGACCCAGGGGTGTTCACCGGGAGGAAGGAGTTGGCTGCGCCCTTCCACTCGCTCCTTAAAGCACGAGTTTTATTTACTTTGTTAAACAAGAGCGTGCACTTTGTAATTTAAAAAGAGACACGTTAATATGTAGACCGTCCCAGTCGTTAATCTACCGAGTCGGGGGTGGACTGGGGGACCCTGAAGTATGCACTAGGGTGGGGGACTGGGGGGGCGGGGCTCCACCCACTCCTGGTGACTCCTGACGACGTCAGCACGAGGAGCAGGACCCGGGTCAGTGGCGGGGCTGCAGACCACACCTGCGGCCCCTCCGACCCCAGTCCCACCCATGTTGCGAAGTCCGCCTCTGCCCCTGCCCCCAGAGCGACCCGGGAGTCTGTGGGGCGGGGCTCCCCAGGCGCCCCCGCGCTCTGGCTTCCAGGCTCCACTAACAGCCTCCTGCCCCGCCCCTCCGCGCGTGACCTCGGCCCCGCCCCCTCGAGCCCCGCCCCCCGCCCCCTGTCCCCCGTTCCTCGGTCACTTCCTGATTCCCGCTTCCTGCTTCCCAGAGGCCGGAATCCGGAGCCGCCCGAGGCCGGTGCCGCATCCCCCGGCGCCCCCGGTGAGCGCGGCGGGCCAGGGCTTGGGGTCACAGGCGGAGGACGGGCGGGGCCGGCGGGGGCGGAACCACGGGGGACGGGGACGCAGGGTTGCGAGTCCGAGGAGCCCTTCCCCTCCGCGGCGCCCCACCCTCAGTCCCAGCTCCCCTTGGCCACACAGCGTCTCCCCATCCTGGATCGGGGTCCTTGGAAGTTGGGCTCCTGGTTCACCCAGGGTTCCGCTCCAAAGCACCTTTGGGATGCTCTGCGGCTGTGAGTGGCGTCCAGACCCCCTCCCAGCCCTGCCAGGTCCCCTAGAGTGACCTGGGGCTCCCTGCACATTCCTGCGGGCACTGCACATCCCCTGGGACTCAGAAGTGGGTCCTAGCACGGCCACACAGGGGAGCCGGTCCCTGCCTCCTCTGTCTGTCTTCCCCATCACCGAGCCTCCAAATCCTGGGCAGGAAGGAGCCTGTTGGGAACTGACTGGAACCCAGGAGGAGCTAAGCTTGCTCTGGCTGCAGCCCCCCCCCCTCCCCGCTTCCCCCACAGAGCCAGGAAGGGGCCTAGGGAGAGTCTTCAAAGCCCCTCAGGACTCAGCCGTGTGGAGACTCCCCCTTTCACCCTCAGGGGAGGCAGCCAGGGTCTGCACCTGTGACCCCATTCTGTAAGGCGAAACAGCCAAGTGTGTTATAATGACCAGGCCTCGGTGGCACCCTCCCCACCTCCCCTCAAGCAGCCCAGGGGTTGGGGTGCGTTGTTGGGCTGGGTGGGAGCTGACCAGGCCTCTCCACCCTGCAGACATGTCCTTCCGAAAAGTGGTTCGGCAGAGCAAATTCCGTCATGTGTTCGGGCAGCCAGTCAAGAATGACCAGTGCTATGAGGACATTCGAGTGTCCCGTGTCACCTGGGACAGCACTTTCTGTGCAGTCAATCCCAAGTTCCTGGCGGTGATTGTGGAGGCCAGCGGTGGGGGTGCCTTCTTGGTGCTCCCCCTAAGCAAGGTGGGGCCCATCAGGGCTGGGGGAAGGCCTGGAAGTGGCTCAGCCACTCCTGCCAGACGGATCTGCTCACTCCACATCCCGTATCTTGCCCATCCCTACACTGCTGGGCAGGTGTCATAATCCAGATTTATTGCCCGAGAGGTGTGAGCACAGATAAAGTTTTATTGCCAGGCAGCCAGGGTCAGAGGTCAGAGGCAATAGACATTTCCTGTTCACCTGATGCCCAGGAGGCAGAGGTGAGATAGGAAGGGGCAGAGTCACATCTGGGCTACCTGTGGGCCAGGCCAGGTGCATCATTCCCACTCCGTGGAGGGGAAGACTGAAGCTCTGGGAGGAAGGAATGGGGGCCTTGGGTCCCCGCTGACTGCTCTCCACATGCCTGCAGACGGGCCGCATTGACAAGGCCTACCCGACAGTGTGTGGACACACGGGACCTGTCTTGGACATCGACTGGTGTCCCCACAATGACGAAGTCATTGCCAGCGGTTCAGAGGACTGCACAGTCATGGTGAGGCATGGGGTTCTGGTGGGGCGGGGGTTGCAGGTGTGTTTTGAGGCTGCCAGAAGCAGGGGCAAGCAGAGGCCTCAGCTGGCAGCCTCACCCCTCCTATAGGTGTGGCAGATCCCGGAGAATGGCCTGGCCTCCCCGCTGACAGAGCCGGTGGTGGTGCTGGAGGGGCACACCAAGCGAGTGGGCATCGTTACCTGGCACCCGACGGCCCGCAACGTGCTGCTCAGCGCAGGTCTGCCCCGCTCCCTCAGGCCTCTCCGTGTACAGCTCTGGAACCTCTCACACCCCCTCATGAGCCCATCTGACAGATGGGAAAGCTGAGGCCCACAGGGGTGGAGAGGCCAGGTATGGTCCCAGGAGGGTGGTCCCAGGGATCCTGATGACGCCCTACCCGACAGGCTGTGACAACGTGGTGCTCATCTGGAACGTGGGCACGGCGGAGGAGCTGTACCGCCTGGACAGCCTGCACCCCGATCTCATCTACAATGTCAGCTGGAACCGCAATGGCAGCCTCTTCTGCTCCGCGTGCAAGGACAAGAGTGTGCGCATCATCGACCCCCGCCGGGGCACCCTGGTGGTGGTACGTAGCCCTGGGGGGTGAGGATGGCAGTGGACAGGGAAAGTGGCTCTACTGGGGTGCTGCACTGACCACTCTTACCCCTGACAGGAGCGGGAAAAGGCTCACGAGGGGGCCCGGCCCATGCGGGCCATCTTCCTGGCAGACGGCAAGATATTCACCACAGGCTTCAGCCGCATGAGCGAGCGGCAGCTGGCACTCTGGGATCCGGTGAGTGGCCATGACTGGCATGAGGGGACAGGCTTGAGACGTAAGCCCCACTCTGGGCATAAAGGGTGGGAGTTACCTTGGGGAGACTTGAGGTTCCCAGGTTCTCGGCCTGGGTAATTGAGGCTCTCAGGACCTGGAGCCCCACTAGCCTCTCCTCTCCCTGTCCCCTGCTCTCTGGCCTCCCGCTTGCCTCCTCCTACCTCTGAGTCTTTGCCTACGTTATTCTTGCCAACTGAAAGGCCCTTCCCTCCTTTGCTTGCCTCTTCCCACATAGCTGCCCTTCGAGGCTGAGAGCAGAGGCTCCCTCCTCCAGGAAGCCTCCCAGCCCTTCCCCTGAAGTGCTCTGTCCACAGCCCTGCACTTCTATATCGTGTCTTCCAGGGGGCCCCTGACACAGGGACTGGTGCTACCTGGCACCCTCAACTCCTGGGTGCTGGGGACTCTCAGCACTTGCTCAGTGGCCTGGGAGTACTCTGAAGGCCCGGAGTAGGCTGGGAAAGTGGGCCCCTGGGAGAAGAGGGGAGCCAGGAGGGCCTGGTGGGACACACCATGTGGGCAGTCTTAGAAGTGGGAAAGAACCCACCAGCCTGGTAGGGGCAATGCCCAGCTAGCATGTGAGGCTGGCTGGGGCAGTCCTGGTAAAGGGTTGGGACAGTGAGGGAAGAGGAAAGGTTCTGGCCTGGCCTGACTGGCCCCTACCCCATGTTCCAGGAAAACCTAGAGGAGCCCATGGCCCTGCAGGAGCTGGACTCAAGTAATGGGGCCCTGCTGCCCTTTTACGATCCTGACACCAGCGTGGTCTACGTCTGCGGCAAGGTGGGGCTGGGCAGGGCTGGTGGGGCAGGGAAGAGGGAAGCCTGAATGCTGAGACCTGCCCCCTCCTGCCCCACAGGGCGACTCCAGCATCCGGTACTTTGAGATTACAGATGAGCCTCCCTACATCCACTTCCTGAACACATTTACCAGCAAAGAGCCCCAGCGGGGCATGGGCAGCATGCCCAAGAGGGGCCTGGAGGTCAGCAAGTGTGAGATAGCCCGGTAAGAGGGGTCACTGAAGCAGCTGGCAGTGGGGGCGGCAGCGGAGGGGAGTGGGCCAGGCCGTGGCATCCAGGGTGAGAGGACAGGTTATAGGAGGCTGCTCGGGAGGCCCTAGGGTCAGGGGTCAGTGTCTGGGAAGGGCTTGGAGTGAGGACTGGCAGTGGAGAGTGGGGGGAGCCAGGAGAGTAGGTCGGGGGAGATTCTACCCACGGCTCCTCCCCTTGCTTTCCCAGGTTCTACAAACTGCATGAGCGCAAGTGTGAGCCCATTGTCATGACTGTGCCAAGAAAGGTGAGGCCACTCGGGTGACCGGGGTGAGGCCTGTGAATGGGAGACATGGTTGAGTATGGATGCAGTCAGCGGGCTGGACAAACAGCAGGGTGTCCTCAGGTGTCTGGCTGTGCTGGGTGGGGGACATGCTGTGATAAGATGCAGTGTGAGCTGAGGCCCTGCCCTGGATGAGCCGTAGGAGACAGAGCTACAGAGGTCTGCCCGTAGGAGGTTGGGCTGACAACGTGGCTGGCCAGGCCAAGGGCACAGAGGTGGGAATGGAGAGAGGGACAGAGAGTCTGGCTGCAGTGGAGGCCCCCATGAGGAGGGGATCAGGCCACGTATGGCTGGGCCTCATGCCCAGCCAAGCGCCTTGGGTGTGCTCCGTCTCCTCCAGCCAGCATTTGCTGAGTGCGCTGCTCGGTGTGCCAGGCACGTCCAGGGAGGCAAGCTGTGAGGGAGGCTGGCTGGGCTGCCCCAGGCGCTCACAGCCCCGGGCACATCTGTGGGTCCCAGAACCCCACCATGCCCCGTAGCTGGCCGTGCTTAGGAGGATTGGGGAGGACCTCAGAGGGAGCTATTGGCGGTACCCAGAGGGAAGTGGAGGGACAGATTTGGGCTTAGGGGCGAGATTCAGGGCCAGGCCTTTGGAGGATGGGTTAAGAGGATGCAGGCCTGGAGGCCAGGAGAGTGATGAGGAGGTGGACCCTGACGGTGGGCCCCTAGCTGATCTGGACCTCCCCCGCCCCCTGCGCAGTCGGACCTTTTCCAGGACGATCTGTACCCAGACACAGCTGGGCCCGAGGCAGCCCTGGAGGCTGAGGAGTGGGTGAGCGGGCGGGACGCTGACCCCATCCTCATCTCCCTGCGGGAGGCCTACGTGCCCAGCAAACAGCGGGATCTGAAGGTCAGCCGGCGCAACGTGCTGTCTGACAGTCGGCCTGCTGCGGCCCCTGGCTCTGCTCGCCTGGGGGCCTGCACACCTGCTGCCTCCACCCACGCGACCACCCTCAGCACCTGTCTCACCGGAGCCGGGGTACGTGCCCCGCAGTCTCGGGTGGTGCTGGGCGGCCCTGTGTGCTGTGTGCGCCTGAACCATTTGCTGCCACTCTCTGGGCCTCAGGCCCTTGCCTGGCAGTAGATGTGGGGAGGGCTGTAGCTCTGTGACCCCTGACCCCCCTCCTCCGTGCCCCTGCAGGAAGCTGGGAAGCTGGAGGAGGTGATGCAGGAACTGCGAGCACTACGAGCGCTGGTCAAGGAGCAAGGCGAGCGCATTGGCCGCCTGGAGGAGCAGCTGGGCCGCATGGAGAATGGGGACGCGTAGGAAGGACCACGGACCTAACGGATGCCACTGCCCCTTCCCTCCTCCCCCTCCCCTTCCCCCTTTGCTCTCAGCCTTTGCTGGCAGGTCACAAGGCTGGCTGGCTGGTGGCCCCCTGCCCCCTGCTGAGGGCCTCTAGGGCAAGTTCAGGGGCCAGTCCACTTCTGACCCATCCTGTGGGCCAGGCTGGAGCCACGCCTGGCTTTTATCATTGTTACTGTGGAGGATTTTTGTACCAAGGCAACCTTATACTCTGAGGGACCATCTCCCCACCCTCCCCAGTCCCCTGCTCCCTCCCGGGAAGAGTGGGAGGAATGGGCTCTATATTTTCATTCCAAATAAAATTCGCTTTCTACAAGCCAGGTTTGCCATTTTGCTGCGGGGCAGTGGGGAAGCAGTGGGGTAGTGGGGGAGCGGAGGGGGGCTGGGAAGGAAGTCTGGAAACAGGGACAGTGAGGCCCGCAGGGATCAGAGATGTGAGAAACGTCTGGGGGCCAAGGCATCCCCCACAGTCATAGTGTTCCTGAGTTCTGCAAGGCTAGGGAAACTGAGGCAGAAGACATGGAAACCTCTAGGGCCATGTCCTGCTTTGAGCTGGGTGCCCAGTTCCTCTTGGAGGCCTGGTCACAGGCCCTAATGCCCCCAGCCTTGCCCAGTGAGAGACCTGTGAGGATCTGGTGGGTGTCAGAGTGATCCCAAGAGGCCGATGGCCCCCCAGGGACCTGTGGCAGGGAGGGCTGGGTGGGGTGTTGTAGGCAGGAAGCGGAAGTGTCAAGTAACCCCTAGCGGCAGTTGAGTACCATAGCTCACTACTCACTCCACACAGTCAGAGCTGGAGGTGGGCACCCATTGCTGAGAGGCCTGCGGACTGATGGTGAGTGTTGGAGCCCGCTGGGTCCTTGCGGTGGGGGTGACAGAAGGTCAAGGCGGGACTGTCTGGGCCTGGGAGCTAAGGAAGGATCCCCACTCGTGGGGCCGGGGTCAAAAGCACCCAAGTTGGGGCTGAGGCCAGGGAGCCTCCCCGGGCATGGGGCAGAAACTAGGCCTTTCCCTCATCTCCCCTTGGAGCTGGGCCACTCAGGAGTTGGCCCCAGCATCCCACTCCAGACCTGGCCTGCCTTCAGGGCCCCAAAATAGACCCTCACTCACTCTATTCCGGAGCTGGGGCTCAGGCACAGCCCCTACTTGCATCCCTGGAGCCTGGACAGACAGCCAGCGAGGGGAGTTTTGCTTGGACCTCTGCACCCCTCCCCCCCACACCCCCACCTGCCTTGTTCCGACCGCAGGCTTCCTCTGGCAGCTGCACCCGCCTCCCCCAGCCCCCACGGCCCCCAGGGACACAGAGTTGAACTGAAAGGAAGCGCTGCAGCTGAGGCAGCAGTGAGGCAGTCCTCAGGGGCCGGGAGGGAGGAAGAAGAGTCTCAGGGACCCCCTTCCTGGGACATGGCCAAGTGGAGTATCAACACTTGCCTTGGGGTTGATTCCTCCATCCAGGACCTCAGGAAGAGCGAGCCCCAACACCAGCTTTGCAGCTCCCCCCACTTGCTGTGGGCAGACTGCTTGACCCAGTCAGCCAGTATTTATTGAGCACCTACTATGTTCCAGGAATTGTTCAGGTGCTTGGACCAAAAAGATCCCTGTCTTGCTGCACTGATTCTGGTGGGGGAGTTAAGACAATAAACACTCCTACTGGGTGAGGAGTGGCAGGGAAAAGAAAGAGCTGGGCTGGGCTGGGATGCAGGGATCAAGTCAGGGTAGTTAGCGATCCAGGTCAGGCCTCACTGATGTTCTCTGAGCTAGGGTGAGCAGGCAAGCTGTGTGGCTGGGGAAGGAAAGGCCGGATGGAACATTCCAGGCAGAGAGCCCCTCCCGCTCTAGCAGTCTTAAAAGATGCAGTGGGTGGGAGGGAGGGAGGCGGCCGGATCTCACAGGGCCAGGGCCTTGCTGACTGAGTAAGGGCTTGAGCTTTTCTGCTTGACTGTCCTCATTTTGCCCCAAAGGCAACTGAGGTCCCGGTCACCCAGCCTGTCCATAGCCTGGTCCCCAGCCCAGGTGATGAGTCCCCTGCCTATCTCCCCACAGGACTTGTCCTGCGTCCTAGGGCTGGGGACCCTGCTGGCCCTGCCGGGGGTCCTGTGCTCAGATGGTGCCAAGGACAGTGTGGGCTCCAGCTCTGTCACTGTTGTCCTGCTGCTGCTGCTGCTCCTACTGCTGGCCACGGGCCTGGCCTTGGCCTGGCGCCGCCTCAGCCGCGACTCGGGGGGCTACTACCACCCAGCCCGCCTGGGTGCCGCGCTCTGGGGCCGCACCCGCCGCTTGCTCTGGGCCAGCCCACCAGGCCGCTGGCTCCAGGCCCAGGCTGAGCTGGGGTCGCCAGATGAGGACCTGGAGAGGCAGGAGGATGAGCAGGATGCAGAAGACTACAGCCTGGATGGCGGCCGGGAGGCTGACCCCCAGGAAGAGGAGCAGTGGTGTGGAGAGCGGCCCAGCCCACAGCGGGACCCAGAGCCCAAGCAGGAAACACGTGACGGTGACATGGAAGGGGGCCTGGGCCTCGGCTCCCAGGGGCCGGAGGGCTCAGCAGGCAGTGCCGAGGCCCTGCTGAGCGACCTGCATGCCTTTGCTGGCAGCGCAGCCTGGGATGACAGTGCGGGAGCAGCCACGGGCCAGGGCCTCCATGTCACCACCGCACTGTAGGGGTCACATCCTTGTTACTGTACCTCTGCTTGCCCAGCTGCCACAATGACACAGCCTGCCGTGGACCCACTGTGACCAACGCCACCACATGGAGAGCCTCAGACTCACTCCACCCCCCAGTTCTGTCCCCATGGCTGTGCATCCCCATGCCCTGCAGGAAGACCACTCACTCTCAGAGGTATTGGGCAGCCATCTGAAATAAAACCCCTACGGCCCTGTGCTTCTGTGGTCCTGTAGTGACCCTTCTGTCCCTAAGCAGGGGCTCCTCGGGCATGACCCTGCCCACTCCTGCCCCTAGAAGGCCAAAGGAAGAGCCAGGTCAGTGCCATGATTTGATGCTTTAATTCTGCAAGGGCACAGCTCAGTGGCAGGGGCCCCTCCACCAGTGGCCATGGTCAGCAGCCATTCATGCTCATGATTCAAGGGCACAGCCACTGCCAACAGAGGTGCATGCTCTCACGCATACTCCAGCACCCCCAGGCACCCCCCAGGTCTGTCCTCATCTCTACCCGGCCTAACGCCCAGGGCGCCCGCGGCCCCTCTTGGACTTCTTGGTCCCTGAGGGGGGTCGGATGGGGAGGGGAGCAGTGCTTGAGGGTGGTGGCGGTGGCGGCGGCAGGAGAGGAGGAAGAGGAGGCTCCATGGGCTCTGATGGGCCAGGGCTGGGCCGGAACCCCTCAAAGGGCGAGAACTTCAGGGGGCTGTGGGGGAAATCAAGGCAGAGTCTTCACCTACTGCACCTGGCACCAGGGCAGGAGGGCCGACGTTCCCACCTGCCTGAGTCCACAGTGGTGAGGTCAAGTGCTCATTGGGCAGCCCCACCCCCCACGGGGTCCCCGTGAGACAGGAAACGGAGGCCACTGTCAACTGAGAGACTCGGCCAGGGCAGCCCCAGGCCTGACGGCAGAGTCAGAGCTACAGCTCCTCCCCCCACTACAGGTTCCCCTCTGCCGAGGTACCTAATGGGGGTCCGGGGGCTGCTGTTGTGGCGCCTGGGGGAGCGCAGCTTGGGCTGGAAGGAGAAGCCCTCCTTGATGCTGTCCAGGACGGAGGGCGCCACGTATGTGAAGCCCTGGGGGACAGAGGCAGGACCAGGCGATGCTCAGCACCCATCACTCCCCAGCCACAGTCCCCACCCGTGTCCTCAGAACCCTCAGGCCCCCAGAACTCACCAGGAAGGCCTGGTTGGCACTTTCACTGAGAGCCGTATCATCTGGACTGTCCACTGGCGTCTGCCGCGTGAAGCGGGTGTCAAACTGGCTCACGTCCTCCTCTGAATGCTGTGGGCAGACCCGAGGGGGGGGTGTCAGGGGGCAGCCAAGATGGACCCTCCACCTGCCTCTGGGCCAGGGGGACTTCCACTTACCAGACAGGGCCTGAAAGGGGGGTCCACACGGCGGGCCAGGAGGTCATCCCAATTAATGTGCCGGAAAAAGGGGTGCCTCTGGGTAGAACATCCCCAAACATGCCATCAGCTCACCCCCCTAGTTCCCTCAGTAACTCTCTCGCCCCGTGGCCCCACCCTCAGGGCCTCACACCCACCTGCACATCAGCAGCAGCCCCAGGGCCTCCCCCGATGCGCTGGCCAGGGTTCCGCTTCAGGAACTGCAGGACAGGGGCAGAGGGAGAGGGTCTGGAGGAGAGAGATTGCTCCTGTGCCCCCCATTCCCAGGGGCTGGCTGGGATGGAGCGGTGAACGGGGAGAAGTGGGGAAGAAGGCTTCTGGGGTGTAGTCTCCACCTACTGACACCCTGGGGACTTGCAAGTTTCGGTCCAATGGCCCCTTCTCCATGAAGCCTTCACCAAGGGGTCTGGTTGCTGGCATCACCCAGGATGCTTTAGTGGGGCTCCAACCCCAAATTAGCATGGGTGCCCACCCTTCCCCTCTGTGCCTCTGATGATGGCCTTTCTGAAGGAAGAGCTGGCTCATTACGGACGGTTCGCAGATTACAACTCAGACTAGGGACTCGTTCGGGTCAGCAGCTGCTCTGCGTCAGAGCTAAGCCCCAAGTTCAATGTCTGGGACGCCAACGCCAGTGCTCCTCCATCACAAAGGTGCACTGCACAGGCAGGGGTAGCTCCAGCTCCCCACAGTCCAGAGACAGTCGGGAACCTGTGCAGGGCCTGGGAGAAGAGATGGGGGCCAGACCAGGGGCAGGAGGGGGCCCACCTTTTTGATAAGGTCTCGGGCATCCGGGGTGAGGTAGGGGGGCAGTGCCAGTTTCCCTCTGATGATCTTGTCCATGGTCTTCTTCCGGTTCTCTGCAGTGAAGGGTGGCTGGAGGAGGCGGAGGGTGAGAGGAGCCTCGCGGGGCTCCCAGCAGGCACTGTCCCTGCCCAGAGGGGGCCCTCTGCCTGCCCCCCTCCTGCCCTCCCGAGGCTGGACTTGCCGATCCAGTGAGCATGTCGTACATCAGGGCTCCCAGGCTCCACCAGTCCACTGCCCGGTTGTGGCCGCTGCGCACCAGTATCTCAGGGGCCCTGGGAGCCAGGTGGAGCCGTCGGTTGGGCCAGGCCCATTCCTGGCTGTCCTCCTGACCCCGGGGCCCAGCCAGCTGCCCCTTACATGTACTCAATGGTGCCACAGAAGGTGTGGGTGACAGTGCCCTCATGAATCGACTCCTTGCAGAGTCCAAAGTCCGTCAGTTTGATGTGGCCTGAAGAATGTGGGAGGGGGTGGTCAGGGCCCGGGCCTTCCCAGGGGCCCCTCAGCCCTCCCCACAAATTCCAACCTGGTACACGCAACTGCCTGAGCAGCATGCACAATGCGCACCCTGGCTGTTGAGCATGATGTTCTCTGGTTTGAGGTCCCGGTAGATGATGCCCTGCGAGTGGAGATGGCCCAGGGCCAGTGTGATCTCTGCCAGGTAGAAACTGCAGAGACAGGACAGGGTGAAGACCAGAGCCTGGGCGATCCCAGGAGCCCCCCAGGGAGAAAGGCAGGAAGTAACACCCACCAGGCCGTGTCTTCCAGGAAGATGCCCTCTCGCTCCAGATGTGTGAAGAGCTCACCGCCTGCGACACAAACGTGACCAAGCTCCTTTGCTCTCGGAGTGTTGGAATCTTCTTGGGGAGTGGGGCTTGTAATTCCCGCCCTACCTGCCTCACAGAGCTGCCGTGGGGTTTCAATTCAATTCAGCAAACATCTACCGACGCCTACTCGGTGCCTGGCCCTGTGCTGGGTGATGCTGGGGACACAGAGATGGAGAGACCCAGCCATTGCCCTCAGGGTGCTCAGTCTAATGGGAAAACAGACATGCACACGAGGCCCTAACAGCCCAGACTGAGACAACAGCTCTGAGTGCTTAACCCAAAAAAATCTCACAGGGGACAAGGGGAGGACAAAATTAATCCCAAAGTGAAGGGACTCCAAGGGCATGCTGAGAGGGAGCCCAGGGAACGGCACTCGCAGGGCTGTCTGGTACAGATGCTGTGGGTGGGAAAGCAGGCCTGCACTGCTCCACAGCGAGCAGGAGAGCCATGACTTGGAGGTGAAGTGTTGGGAACCACGCTGTGCTCTGAGACTGACCACCCTGGGCAGGAGCAGGGACACTTGGTCAGGATGAGCAGGAATTAAGACAAAACTGTGCCCCTCCTTCCCAAGAGCGGAGATGATGAAGGACGTGGCAGAGAATGACTGAACTGGGTTCGGGACCTGATTGGATGCAGGACACACAGGAGAGAGAAGCAGGACGTGAAGGGGCGGGGAAATGGACAAAACAACTGTCCAGACATCTGTACCATTCCATCCACCCCCAGTACAGGTGAGGGACACAATAGGCACTGGACAGACATTTGCTGAATGAATGAAGTAATGGACAGACAAATGGATGGAAGGGTGTGGGGACCCCCCCAACCGTCTATAAACATCTCTCCAGGCTCTCCCCAGAGCCCTCAAGGCTTCCTGTGCTGACTCCTTGGCCCTGCCCACGCCCCTGGCTGGGCCCACACTCATACCACTGAGGCACTCAAGGATGAGGTAGAGTTTGCCACCAGTCTGGAAGGCATAGGCCAGTTCCACAATGAAGGGGTGCTTCACTGACTCAAGAATGTTCCGCTCAGCCCGTGTGTGTGCTGTGTCCTTGGCGTTACGCACAATTTTGGCCTGGAAAGGCAGGGCTTGGTTAGAAGGCAGGTGCTCCGGGCTCCTTCCATTCCTTCAGCCGTTACCTTCAGCCACCCTCTATCCATGCAGTGCATTTCTCCAGAATTCTGCTGTGATCAGCAAATATCCTTTTCCGGGACTGATCTGTCCTCTAGCACAGTGCTTCTCAATCTTGCACTATTGACATCTTGGGTAGATGATTCATTGTTGGGGTGGGGAGCTATCCTGTGTACTGTAGGACGTTTAGCAGCATTCCCAGCCTCTGCCCACTGGATGCCAGCAGCACCCCTCTCTAGTCATGACTCAAAAACGTCTGCAGACATTGCCAAATGTCCCCTGAGAGATAAAACTGCCCATGATTGAGAATTACTGCAAAAGAGTACATAGTCACGTGCCACATGACATTTCAGTCAACAATACACGACATATACGACAGTGGTCCCATTAAGATTATGATGGAGCTGAAAATTCCTATCACCTAGGGACGACATAAAGTCTCAGAGCAAGCCTGTCCAACCTGCCCCCAAGGCTGCATGTGGCCCAGGACAGCTTTAAATGTGGACCAACACAAATTTGTAAACTTTCTTAAAACATTACAAAAATTATGCACAGGCTTTTTTTTTTTTTTTTTTAGCTCATCAGCTATCTTTAGTGTTTGTACATTTTATAAGTGGCTCAAGATAATTCTTTCAATGTGGCTGAGGGAAGCCAAAAGGTTGACACCTTTGTCCTAGAGCAACACTTTCCTCATGGGTTTGCGTGATCCTGACGGAAAAATCCTACTGCACTGTCAGTTGTATAAAAGTGCAGCACATACAATTATGTAGAGTACATTATACTTGATAATGATAATAAATGACTATGTCACTGGCTTATGCATGTGTTATCTCTATTGTAGAGTCTACTCTTTCTACTTATAAAAATTTGCTATAAAACAGTATGCTGTGTTATACCAGCACCAGCCTCATCTGTCTGGTACCAACCAAGACTGTGCCTCTTGATTGCATCATTTCCTCCTGCGCTTGATTTAATCTCATGTTGTTTTGTATAATAACACGTTGTACAGGCTTGTAGCCTGGGAGCAATAGGCTTGTAGCCTAGACATGCAGCAGGTTGTACCATCTAGGTGTGTGTAAGTGCATTCTGAGATGTTCCCACAACCAAATGGCCTCACACACATTTCTCAGAACACATGCCCTCGTTAAGGAGCGCATGACTGTGATCACATCTGACAACAAACCAGCAAATGCTCAGCACCAGGACCATCGCCTCCATCATGTTCACATCCCAAAGCCTAGTGAGTGCACCAGCTGAACGAATGACTCACCTTCCTCAGGACTTTCATGGCATATATTTTGCCCAAGTTGGTGCCCTGTACCTTTCGCACCTGGAACACCTGTAGGACAGGGGAGACAGGATCAACTACCCTCTCCACATCCTATCTTCAAAAAGTCCTACCCAAGGGTGGGGCAGTAAAGATTTCAAGTCTGATTCTGAGAGGATTTGTCCTTCCCCAACTTTTAGTTTCTACCTCCAAGTTCTATTGAAGGCTCTGCTGACTTACAAGTCTGAGTTGTTTTGAGAGCCCTGTGCAAGACTGAGGCTGAGAGGCCTGTGAGGAAGGAGGGAGGCCCAGTACCTTGCCATAGCCTCCCTTGCCCAGCACACGCAGCAGCTCAAAGCAGTGGGGCCCAATGCGCTCAGGGCCCACATTCACACTGGTCTCAGTCAGCTCCACCTCCTCATAGTGTCCCACAGGCCTGTGGACACAGGAAGTTAATAGGGGCAAGGCTCCATACTCCCCAGGTCCCCTTCCCCAGCCCATTCCCTCCTCCCTCAACACGACCCTCACTCACTCCGGGCCAGCTGCCCTCAATTCGGCAAGGGGACACACGTCCTGTGAGAAACCGAGGGGTAAGAGGCGAGGGAGGTGCCAGGGTCCCTCCCCTCAAGCTGGACTGCTTGGACCAGGAGAGGAGAGGGTCAGAAATTGGAGCTGGCAGATGATGGCCCAGGACGGGAGGAGAGGCCGGGGGCAGAAAAGGGAGAATCAAAGGAAGAGCTAGGGTCCCAGAAAACAAGTCGGGGTAAGTGTGAGGTCAGAGCTTAACAGGGGCGGGGATCTGAGAAAGATCGGGGTCTGTAGAAGCGGAGCCCACTCTGGGTGGGGGGAGCGGAAGCGATCCCATCTCCGGGGATGGGATCGGCTCCGGGATAGAGCCGTTCCGGGGCCGACCACTCACCGCAGTACTGAACTCTGGTTCACCCTCGCCCTCGCTGCCTTCCTCTGTCTCCAGGTCCAGGTCAAATACCGCCGCCATGGCAGCGCCGGCCCCACGGGCCCCTCGGCCCGTACCTGGCCGCGATATGACTGACAGCCCGGGCCCAGACTTTACGTTGTCATTCCGCGACGGCGGCCGCGCGCACCAATGACGCAAAAGACAGCGCCCTCCTTCCCGTTGGCTGCTGAGCCCAGGTTGGAGAAATAGGGTGTCAGTCGCAAGGCCTCTCGGGAATTGTAGTTCCAGGGTGCCGGGATGCCAAAACCTGCGGAACTGCCTTTGGCAAACCCTCAGTCTTCCCCACACAGCTGCCGGGGAGTGGCGCCGAACGGGGGCGGCCTGTGAGGCACCCATCTTGGCTCTGAGAAGAGTTGGAGTTCGGAGGGGGAAGAGTCGGAAGCGCATACATCTATGAATGTAAATGCAATTCCCAGCCCCGGTGAGCCGTTCATTGTCGCGCTGGCTGGGTGGCAAGAGGCAAGTGGCGTCGTCTCCTGTCTGTTCACCCTTGAAAGGGAGCTGGCTGCATCAGGGTCTCCCTAATGTGCCTCCATGGCCAGAGCATTTACTGGGTGACTGCTCCGTGCCCAGCTTACTGCCAGGCATCGTTGCTGCCAGAAGGGATTTGTATCTCACTGATCCACCTGTAAATACCGTCTTCTGCTGGAGTTTGCACTGTTGCCAGTGTAAGCACACTTAGTAATCCGGCTACCTGGTACAGAATAGGTGCTTAATAAAGCTTCGTTAAAAGAATGAATGAATGAACATACCAAACCTGGTCTGTGACTTTCGATTTGGGCATGGATTCTTGTCAGACGGGCCTCTGTGGGGGTGAATTTGGGCCAGATCAGGTCTTGGATGAGTAGATAGGAACACAGATGGACAGACCCCAGGGGTCCCCAGGCTAGAGGAAGGTTATCTGGTTGAATGTGGCCCTCTGGTTGTAATTCCACCCTCAGGTGACCTTTGGATTTGGGTACTGGTGTGGGTGCCCCTGGCAGG
>PVJL010008919.1:0-62096 GCA_004026885.1 Lyroderma lyra
CAGAAGCTGTGCACAGGACAGTGTCATTGCAAGAGGGTATGGGGCAACCTGGAGATCGTGGCTGCTGTCTCTCTTAGATGTTAGGATTTTATAGAGGGATGGAGGTGGCTGCATGCGTGTGTGTAAACCCACATGTGAATGTATGTGAGAGGGAGTGTGTATTTGTTGGGTCCTCATGTTTGCTTCAGATGGATGCCTGAGTTTGAGGCCAGGGGGATAGTGAAGGAGGGGGAGTGCTGGGGGTGGGGGAGGGTGGGTGGGAGCAGACAGAGCAGAATGGCTGCAGTAGGAAAGGAGCGGGTGTGCAAAACGTGGGTGGCATGGGAACTGGTGTTCCGGCTGAATGGTGTTTGAAAATTCTTTGTCTGGCCAAATTAAAAGGATAAAAACTTCTTATGCTGAGGAAATGATTTTATATTTTCCCCTTCTCTTCTTTGGTTTTTTAAAAAATAATAATTTGCCAAACTCCCACAAAAATAAAAAAGTCCCTCAAATGGGTTCAAGGTGCAGAAAGCAGAGCTGAACTTGTGGGAAGGAGCTGCGAGGGAGGAGAGTGCACTCAGCTGGTCCAGGGACATGCCCCTGGGCGCCTGGCCACCTCCCTTGCCAGGGGACAGATCCCTGCCCACTCATTTGGCAAAGCTGCTCTTTATCTTTTGTTTTGGTTTTTATTGGCATTTGCTTTCTTCCTTTTAACCGTGTCCAATCAAATTGGCACAAACGGGGCTTGGGAAGACCAATTGGAGCCACTCCATTACTCCCGCCTATCGAATTCTAGGGGTTCTGTTTCCTGCCTCGTTGTCTTCTGACCCCAGCTCACCCTGCCTCTCCTAACATTGTGTTTACCCTCCTCTTACTGTGTGTTTGTAACTCTGTCCATATATTTTGGTGTTAGGGGTTGGGGTGTGACTGCATGAGAGGTATAACAAAACCATTAAGAGAAAGAAACATACTTTACCAACACCATTAGCTATTTGGGTCTTCATTTGCTCCATGCATTCTCCATTTTGCAGATCTAGAACACTGAGTTATGGAGAGAACAGATAAAATAAATTGTGTGGCTTTTCAATGCCTCATTTAGTTCTTTGAACAATTATTTCCTTTTCTTGCCCAATTTTAGATATGGAGGGGACAGTTGTACAGTAGCATTTTATAGTTGGAGGGATCCTTAAAGAACATTGGCAGAAGTTCATATTGTATTCTGGGAAGGCCCCTCAGAACTCACTCACTCTGCTTTAATCAGAACGGTTCCAAGCTTCCTGATTTCATGTTTTGAGCTTTAGCAAGTTGGAAGCTCCTTGGGTGTATTTCATGCACCTTCCCTGTTTAACAGATTAGTAGAATGAGCCAGACAGTAAAGAGAAAAGAAAACAAATGTCTTCAACCAAAAGCTCTACTTACTATATTTTCAATTTGTCTGTCACTTAAATAAACACACACACACACACACACACACACACACACGTGTGCGCACGTGCACGCAAATCAAGCCTATTTTAATATTTAGGTGACATTTATCAAGACAAGAAGAAATGCTTTTACACAATCAAGCAGGGGAGCTTTTATTTAAAATGCCCCCCCCCCACTTCTTTCTGGCAGGGCAGGAGAAGATTATAACTATCAATGACCATGGCATGGCCCAGCCTTCATCTTTATATCTTAAGAAAATAAATGATGATATTTATTTTCATTATAAATATAGGAGGTAAGGTCCAAATGTTGGATAACAATGTTAGGCTGTTGATTGAACTTCTTGTTTGGGGACAAGTGATTCTGTTTGGATGTTGAAAGTCACAGAGTTTGGGATGACCAATTGGTGAAAAGAAGACAACCTAGTTGTTTATTTCCACCATCATTACCCTCTGCTAGAAATACTTTGGTTGTTGCAATCCTAAATTGAAGGGTCTTGCTTGACTTTCAAGGGGCTGGTGACCACAACAAAACAAAACAGTCAGAAAATCTAGTTTGAAGCTCATCTATGCAATTGTGTAGTGAAATCTGATTTCAACATATCCTAATATCTTGCCTTGCCAAAATATTCCTCTCTTGGGTGATGGTTTGAAACAATAATTCAGAATGTTTTAAATATTAGATCCCCAGACAGCAAAACCATTATTCTTTTCATCTATTCCATGTAAAATTATTGAAATATAAGAATCGTGTGATCATTGAATCTAGAGGAAATATATAGATGATATAGTTCAATAGTTTCCAAACTATTCTTTAAGGAGAGAGAGAGAGAGAGAGAGTTAGTTAAGGGTAAGGAGGTGGTCCTAAGTGGGAGTCTTTGGGCTCCCTAGATCTGCTTCAACCAGAGAAACTCCTATGTGGTTGGCTGGCTAATCACCATTGCTTTAGAAACTATAGTCACTGATACACATAGATTTTACTTAGTTTAAACCATGGTTTTTCAGCTTTTTATTTAGCAATGGAATCATTTTTTTCTACAATCTTCTGATCATATATATGTATATGTGAGTATAGCATACATTATATGTATGTATTTTATCAGAAAATAACATACATATATGTTATATATGATAAAAGATGTTATTATAGAAATAAAATAGATAAAACTAGAATAAAATAGATAAAACTAGAAGAATAAGTGGAGGGCTCAGATTCCTACCAGCTAGTCTTCCTTGATTCTCTGAGACACTTTCATGCAACTTTAGGATTTCAGGAACTCCATAGAAACTACTACTCTAGACCACAGGTATGCACCTAAAAGAGTATGTGTAAGTGAAATCTTTGCAGATGAAGTAATATCTCATTTGCCCATGGGTATCTTTGCCTTTAGCTGAGGCAGGAAGCATTTTAAGGAGTTGGCAATCACATTCTCATGAAGTATAGGAGCTGCAGCCCTTTGAGAAGCCAAGGGGGCAGACAGACCAGCTTGTCTATGATCATCAGATGGCTGGGAATGGTCTGTGATGAAGCTCATTGAGGAAGGGAGTGATTGTCCCAACTGAAAGACAAAGAAACCAAGCTGAACGTAACTTCCCGGTACCAAACTAGTGTTAGCTCCAGCAAATCTCAAGGAAAGTTTACAGGTGGCACGGAAAGACTGCAGGTTCCCACCATACCATCGGAAGTTTATTTTCCAACACTATGTCCAAGGATTTGCTTGTCTTACTGATGACTCTTACTCTGGCTCCTTCAATTACCCCCACACCACACATACCACAACGGCATCTGATTCCATCAATTACTGGGTAGGCTGACCAGACGTACCATTTTAAATGGGAAAGAAAACAATGGTGCTGTCCTATTTCAAATGGTATGTGTGGTCAGCCTTCTGACACCTTAAATTTAGCCCAGTGAGACTAGGCTGACCATACGATACTTTTGAAATGGATGGTACCATTATTTCCTGTCCCATTTAAAACTGTGTGTCTGGTCAGCCTATTATTGGAGCCACCCAGGTCAGCTGGTCTCCTTGACCTTGTTTAGGCATTCTATTTTTATGTGGAAATTGGGATTTCCTAAATGCCCTGGGGTAAGGCACGGGGAGAAGATTCACCAGAAAGTGGTGGGATTATATAAGAAGAGGTTCAAGAAAGCATTTGGTACTAGGTGGGGACTAGTGATTAATGAGATTTTTAATTTTTAAATTTAACTACAAGACTTTCTTAATGAAAACGCCTTAGGAGATTTTATGGCTAATCTCACTGGTGCTTTTTGCTCTAGGGAAGTCTTTGTCAATGGTCACGTCTGTACAACGGGCAGCTGAAACACATTAACCTTTAGAAGATGCTATTTCAGAATCAGTCTCCATTATTTGGGTGGTTGGGTTGTTTGTTTCAAGTCATCTGTTTTTTTCCTTTTTTTCTTTATTTTTTGATTCACACCATCTGCTTTTTAGCATAGCCCATCTCATAATTCATATATGACTTAGCTATTGGGTTGCGGGTAGGGTAAAGATTGTGGTTAAAGAATAGACTTTTCTTATGGGAAGCTAAAAGACATGGTATAATGATCTTGGCCTGGAGCCTGTTTAGCACAGTTAACTAATTCTAATGACAAATATTTACTGTGTGTCGAATATACCAGGCGATGCTCTAATGGACTGAGATGATCTGATATGGTAATGGACAGTAGGTCTGAAAAATGAATGATTTAAAAATATAATTGCCAACAAAAGTTCTGGAGCACAATGTCAGGTGTTATTCTTGCATAAAACCCATCCTTGACTGTGGGGGACCTGTCCATGATGCCTGGGTTGGCTATTTTGTTTCCTTTGCATAGCTGGGGGAAGGGAGGCGATTCTTGGTCCTTTGCCAGTGTCTATGATGCTCACAGTGCTCCCATATCTTCTGGGTGGGCCTGTGTCTTTTGTTACATATTTGTCTCCCACCCAGACCGCTTCTGAACTCGCATCTGAGAATGCACCCAGGAGCTGTTTAGTGGGGTGGAGGGGCTGGTGGAAGCCCTCATTGTTCCGCTTCCCTTCAGACCCTCAACATTAATTCATTTGTTTGTATTTGGGAAAAAAAACCTCTCCTTATTGCCTATCCTTTATTTCCTGGAATTTAACATGAAAGTTGGCATTGTTTTAGTTATGGCCTCCAAAAGAATAAACCATTTGAGCAACAACAACAGCAAAAATGGTTTGCAAATTGTTTGACTTTTAAGTCTGGGTGTCTATTCTGTTAGGATTGAATGTGTACTGAATTTGGGGTGGGGATAAAGGGGGCCTTTATTTATTTTTAAATGTTTTTTGGCTGTAATGAAAACCAGCTGCTTCTCCAACAAGTGCATGACTCTTCCCACAGAAAACCTAGTAGACAAGTTACAGCTACAGGGGTTTCATGGGTTTTGACTTTTCCTAAGGTGTCCTTGTGTTTTACCCTTTATCCTTCAGTCCTGCAGCCCTTGATCGTGGATTGATTGATGCCTTCTCTTCTGAGTCCTTCTGTACTTGAGGCACCTCCTGGCTCTTTTAGTGTGTGGAGAAAGGATGTAAGACCACCCTATTACTCTCTCATGGGGGCAGAAATGGTAGATCCCCCACCCAAGAAGGGGGGCCCATTCATTTTGAGCCTGGAATGAGACCCCACTTCTCTGCCTGCGGCATATAGCTCCCACCCCAGGTCCAAACTGGGCAGGTTATTTTGGGTGCCCGGAGAATGTTCCTTCACATGTGCTGTTCTGTTAGGCATCTCCAATCACCTTTTCTCCAGAAGGGTAGTAGCACTAAATTAAAATTCTTAGTTAGGTTTATAGGCTGATGAGTAGGAGGGCTGGGGGAGCAGGAAACGCAGCTGAGCAGAGAGCCGGATGGCAGATAATACCGTGCTGGCCACCTCTATTGGTTTGGCTGCATGAGAAAGCCGAAGAATGATTTACTAGGTGCTGCCTTCACCTTACGTGGATGATGCAGGCAGAGGTTGGAATGTACTTTTTTTTTTTCTGTAACAAAATGTTTTTGGCGGGGATGCTTCCCAGTTATTAAAAGTGGGGCAATGAGGTGAGCTGTAAATGCAAACCTCCATGTAGAAAAATCCAGAAGAAATAAGTAAGGAAAAGAAGATGAGGTGGAGACTGCCTGGGAGAAAAAGAAAAAGCTAAAAGTAGGTGAAGAGAAGAGAAAAGGATTGTTGAGATTGAATGGGAGAGACGGAGAGTTCAAAAAGGCTAGTAAAACATTAGCCATGGAATCCAAGAAAGCATGGGAGTGACTTTGATTCTGGCCCCTCCACTCCTCTCTCTGCCCCCCCAACCCCCTAGAAGGAGGAGGATTGGGGGAGGGAGAGGCTGGAGAGATTCAATTTATAGGTCAATGGAAGAAACAGCAAGAATGAACATAAGGACCTCAGGGATTTCTAAGTCATTGGACACCCCTGAAACTCTGGGTAATGCGCATTTCAGAAAGATTTGGGCGAATTTTCGCAGAACCAATTCAGAGAACATGATCTAGTGTGTCTGGACTCTGTGGAGGGCCATGCTCTGTAAGACCAGAGAAATACCCACAGCTGAGCCCTATATCTGGTTTCCATGTATTTCTCCTTCTTTTCTGGTTCCCATAGCACTTGTCTGTGTTCAAATAAATTTAGCTCTTCATTCTATTCAAAATAGCGAATTGTTTCTATTATTCACGCAGTTTGTTTTAGTTAATTTTCTCATTCCTTGTGAAACTGTGAGATTTTTAGGGACAAGGAACATGCTTTATTTTTCTTTTGTGCTATTCACAGCCTTGTACAGTGGTGGGCAGATGGTAGATACAGAATGACAGTGGGGTAAATAATGACTTCATAGGAGAAAACCAGTTTGCTTCCCTGCCTCTTTTCCTCCCTCCTTCCCTCTCGCCCTTCCTTCTGAGGTTTATCAAGAATTTTCTATGTGCCATGCTCTGCTCTAGGCCCTGGAAATGAGCAGCAAACAAGCAGACAAGCTCCGATGAAGCTTCCATTCTAGTGGGGAGAGATGACACAAGTAAATGATTACACACGTAACGCGCCACATGGTGGTCAGTGCTACGGAGGGCAGTGAAGGGGAGAGGGGGTAAAGTGGCAGCAGTAGAAGGATGGTAAGGGTTCTAGTTTATACATGGTGCAGGGAATGTCCTTTTTTAAATGTTAATGTCATTTGAGTGGTGAGAAATGGGAGAGATCTCTGGGGCACGAGCATTCCAGGCATAGGTAACAGCCAGTCCTTGAGGAGAAAGCTTCCAGGTGTGTTTGTTGGATAGCAAGGAGGCTGGAGTGGAGTCATGGCTGGCAGGGTGGGGGGTGGAGGGGGTAGGGGTGGGGTGGGAGGGGTGGAAGTGTGGATTTGCAGATGAGGTCAGAGAGGGAGGCGGGGCCTAGACCTAACAGGTCCTTATAGCCAGGGTAAGTAAGTGAATTGGATTCTATTCAGGGTGAGATGGGGAGCTCTTCTATGGAGAATAAATAGACTGAGGGGCGAGTGTGGAAGCCGTGAGACCATAGGGGCTATGCCAATAGTTGAGGCAGGAATAGTAGTGGCTGGGACCAGGGTGGCAGTGGCTGACACGAAAGAAATGGTTGGATTGAGTCTTTTTTGGAAGATGGAGCTGACAACGTTTGCTGATAGGTCTGATGTGGGGAATAATAGGAACTGAAGAGTGAAAGATCACAGGCTTTTTGGCCTTGTCAGAAGATGTGTGTAACTCGAGTTTAGAGACTCTGGATAGTCGTTGAATGAAGGCAGCGTGAAATGCACCTGAGCCTCGGGGTCCTCAGGGACTAGTCTGGAATGATGAATACGTGAATGGTGGTCTCCAGTCCAGATAAGGGTGGCATGAATGAGGTTCAGAGTTATTCATTCATTTTACCAATATTTACAGAGCATCTATTATGGCATGGTTTTAGCTGATGTTTGATCTTGTTTCACTTCTTTTATCCAGCTAGAGTCTACGGTCATTTTGGGACTGGAACTCATTTTGAGTTAAAAAAATTCTATCAATCTAATTCTATTTCAGTGTTAATGCAAGGTGGTCAGTGCACTGTAGACTTCGTTTTTTAGAGCAGTTTAAGGTTCACAGCAAAGTTTAGCAGAAAGTACAGAGATTTCCCATATACCCCTGGACCCCCCACCCTCCGCAGACAACCTTTCCCACTATCACCACCCTGCACCGCAGTGGGACATTTGTTGTAATCGGTGAGCCTACATCATTGTCACCCAAAGGCCATAGTTTACAATGGGGTTTACTCTTGGTGTTGCCCATTTTATAAGTTTAGACAATTATACAATGACATGGATCGACCATTGTCGTATCATACAGAATTATTTTCACTGTAAAAATCCTCTGAATGATTTCAGTTGTACATATTCATCCCTCCTTGCCTCCCCACCTAGCCTCTGGCAACCACTGACTTTTAAAAAATTCTCTCTCTTTGTGTGTGTGTGTGTGTGGTGTGGGCAGCTCCCCGGCCAGAAACCGAACCCAGGCCACAGCGCCAACAGCGCCAGCGCCGAAGCCCCAAGCCACTACACCACCAGGGAACGCCAACCACTGACTTTTTACTGTGTCCATAGTTTTGCCTTTTCTAGAATGTCAACAGTTGGAATCATACACTATGCAGCCTTTATAGATGCATTTCTTTCACTATGCATTTAAGGTTTCTCCTTGTGTTTTCATGGCTTGATAGCTCATTTCTTTTTAGTACTGAATAATGCTGTAAATACCAAGGAATGTGTTTGCTGGATAATATGTATGGTAAAAATATGTTTAGTTTTGTAAGAAACTTCCAGGGGTGGGGAGTGGGGAAATTGGAAGAGGGTGGTCAAAAGGTACAAAATTTCAGTTGTAAGGTAAATAAATACTGGGGATGTAAGGTACAACATGATGACTATAGGTAACACTGCTTTATGGTATATCTGAAAGTTGCTAAGAGAATAGATCCTAAAAGTTGTCATCACAAGGAAAAAAAACAATTGAAAAATATTTTCTTTTATCTGAGATGATGGATGTTAACTACAAATGTAGTTATGGTAATCATTTTATAATAGGTGTAAGTCAAGTTATTATGTTGTACACTTAAATGTACAATGCTATATGCCAATGACATCTCAATAAAACTGAAAGAAAAAAAAAGAAATTACAAAACTGCCTTCCAAAGAGGTATCAGTTTGCCTTCCCACCTGCAATGAATGAGTGTTCCTGTTGCCCCACATTAGGTGCTGTCCCAGCATTAGGTTTTGTCAGTGTTTTGGATTTTGGTTATTCTAATAGGTGTGTAGTGGTAGCTGATTGTTGTTCTAGTTTGCAACTGCTTAATGACATATGATGATGAGCATCCTTTCATGTTTATTTGCTATCTATATTATCTTCTTTGATGAGGTACCTGTTTAGGTCTTTGCCCACTTATTAATTGGGCTGTTTGCTTTCTTTGTTGAGTTTTAAGAGCTTGTTGTGCATTTTGGATAACAATCCTTTATCAGATATATCTTTTGCAATTATTTTCTCCCAGTCTGTAGCTTGTCTTCTCATTCTTTTGACAGTGTGTTTTACAAGCAGACGTTTTAGTTATAATGAAGTCCAACTTATCAATTCTTTCTTACAAGGATTATGTCTTTGATGCTGTATCTAAAAAGTCATTGCCAAACCCAAAGTCATCTGGATATTCTCTTATGTTATCTCCTAGGATTGTTATTGTTTTGCATTTGTTGCATGAACTTTAACAACTTTATATGACTTCTGAAAGTTTCCACTCACTTTCTCCAATGCCCCTACCTTCTCACCTCTTTTTTAATATTTCACCTCACTCAAGACTACAATTCTTTCTGCATAACAGATGCAAAGGGAGATTATTTAGCTTCTAATTAAGTCTGCTGGAAGATGCTGGCAGACCCAGGGCAATAGGCCAGTCTTTATTTTCCTGATCATTTTATTCAGATATGCGTATCTTTTCTTGGATGGCCTCAGCTTTCTGTATTATTGTGCCTGCATTCCATGCCTTACCTTTGGCTCCTCCCCCATTCCTCCTGAGTCAGGAATAAACTGAGGTAGAATTGTCTTTTGAACTCTTTGGGTCAAGGCTTCTTTTTGTTGACCAAGTTCTGGAAATGATGACTGTTGAGCTGACTGGTATATTTTGTGACGATGAAAAATTGTGGTGCTGCTGAGAGCCACAGTTCCATGAACATCTTCAACCCACCTGCACCTACACTAAAATCATGGGTTATGTCCAAGTGACCTCAATGTCCTTTTGATCCAGGTTCATCCAGGGCGGATTAACAATTTCTTTAGCATCCTGTGCTGACTTCATAAACCCAAGAGTATTTGGCTTTCATTCTCAGTTGCCTTTATTTTTAGCTTTGCTTTTCTGTGTGATGCACACAAGCCATTTTTTTAGGGGTTTAACTTTGCCCCTTGAGGGTAAGTTGCCTGTTATGCATTATGACCCCCGAAGAACCAGAAACCCAGAACTTCTGAATAACTGGGTATTCATCCTCCTGAAGCAAAGTTTAAGGCTGGCTCAGAGGTCTGATAACTGCTACATCCTTCAGCCCAAAGGTGGCGATGGCTGGGGCAGATGGCTGATGCATGCGCAGCTGATGGGTGGGGTTGAGGAGGAATTATGGTGTCAGCCAAGATGGGTGAAGACAGTACTTTTGGGGAACACTGTCCTGCCAGCAAGTTTTATACGGAATAGGTTATTAATAAAATGGTCAAGTATTATTAGAATGGATTCTTAAAAAAATTAAGAGGACATAATTTACCTGTAAGCAGATAGGGATACCAGGAGAGACAGAGGATAGAGCATGGTGGAAATTGCTTAATGATAACATTAGAGCAGGTAGAAGAATGATCCATGGAGAATGGAGGAGGAGCAGAGGCTGGAGAGGAATGAATTCCCGGCCAGCCTCTGGGCTCGGCCAGTGGGCTGGTTCCATCACAATCACCAGGGAGCTTAAGAATTTACCTCAAAGACTCTGATTTAGTGGGTTTGGATTGGGAACCAGGAGTCTGTTTTCAAAAACGACTTCCCTACCCCATTCCCGGGTCAGGCTGGTTAACATTTAGATTGGCAAACTCATTCATTTAGACAAGAGGCTGGCAAACAACAGCCTCTGGTCCAAATCCAAATTGCAGGGTCATTTTTAAAAATAACCTTGAGCTAAGAATGGTTTTTACATTTTTAAAGCATTGTAAAACAAACAAACAAAAACCCGCTACAACAAACTAACCCCCCCCCCCCCCCCCCCCCCCCCCCCGCAAAAACAAAATGCAAGAATGATTATGTGACAAAGATGTAAGTGGCCTGCAGAGCCTAAAATACTACTTGGCCCTTTACAGAAAAGACTTGCCTACCCCTGGCTTAGTAAGACATAAAGAAATATGTTACAACTGGTGAAGAGGCCATGAGGTCAGCACAATTTTGATACTCTCCTAACAGGCAAGGGAAGATTTGCTTTGGGAGTGGTTCTTATTGCAGTGGGATGCACTATCAATTTTTAAACTTCTCTGTGTCAGGTGCTGTTAGGTGTGTTCTGTTTGCACCAACACATTAAGATTCTGGATAAGTCAGGGATCCAATGGGCTGTCCACCTTGAGAAAGATACTTAAAATTAGTTCAATTCCTTCTTTGTTTAGTTGGGGGAGGAGAGAGCAGATGAGACCTTGGAAATTCGGGAAAAAAGAACTCTAGTTATACAAATGCAAGGCACTCATATAGGCATGTATGACAATGAATAAGGATGTGACCACAATTTTTGAAAAATAGCTTTGCAAATGCTGTCTTACTTTTTGGTATACACACTTGGCCAATAAGGAGAAGGGGAGAGAAGGGAAGGATGTGAAGAAAGTGGATCAGTCTGGGAAAGAATCTGATCCCAGAGGTTCTTGAAAAGGAAGGGCCCAGGCCCTAGTAGACCAGTCGACCAAACTCAAGACAAGGGCTGAGGGTGTGTGGTCCAGGGCTGGTGTTTGCATAGTGTGTGTCCCTTGCACCTAGCACTCCTGCCTATGGATTGCTAATTGGGGAGTGAGGCTGAAGATGGAGTGTGAATAAAGATCTGTGTGTAACGTTAGTGCCTGCGTGGTGATTGCCAGATAATGCCGACTGAGAAATCTTGGCTCCTGGGGCAAGCACTGATTGTTGATCTGTGTTGGGTGGGTCATAGGCTGACTAGACGTCCTATTTTAAATGGGACAGAAAATAGTGGTACTGTTTTGTTTTAAACAGTACATATGGCCAGCCTAGTGACACCTTGAATGTAGCCCAGTGAGACTAGGCTGACCAGACATCCCATTGAAATGTGACAGTAATGTTGTTTTATGTCCCTTTTAAAATGGGACATTGAGTCATCAGAGCAGCAGCATGGGAAAGCTGTGAGTCCTTTGGTTGAGGACAGGGCGCCTTTGGATGATGGAAACCTGGACAAAACAACCTTAAAGGAGAGACACTGGGCTTTCTGCCAATGCATCACGAGGCTTGAAACAATGCACTAAAAAACCCAGCGCAGTAAGAAAAGACAAAAAGGAAAAACAAGACAAACAACAACAACAACAACAACAACAAAGAACAAAAACAAACAAAATATATAAAATAAAAAACCCAAAGTAATGTAAACATGTGCTGCGTGATGACGTCTGGGTCCATGATGGACTGCACGTACAGTGGAGCCCCGGCGTGTAGTAGACTATACTCTCTAGGATCGTATGAGTGCACTCAGTGAGGTTCGCACAGCGATGAAATCCCCTAATGAGGACGAAACCACGTGAGGACTCATTTCTCCGAACATACCCCAGTGGTCAAGTGGTTCATGACGATTTGCTTTTCACCCCTAGTTTATATAGATTGGGTGCACACCTTCAGTCCCTTATTGCTGTACAAGTGTGGAAACAGACGCTTATAGAAGTGGGGTGACTGGTCCAAGTCACCCACCGAGTGGGGAAGACAGAATCCAAACCCAGTCCTGGGTGATTCCGAAGCCTGCCCTCTTTCCACGTGACTCCACTGCCTCTGGCAGTGTCATGGATTATTAGGGAGATCCTACAGATTATGAACCATTTTCAAATGAGAAAACCGAGATTCAGGGAAGTGAAGCAACTTGTTCAAAGTCGATCGACTAACTGCTAGAATTCCATTAGACCTACTTCTGGAATAGAGAGATCTGAGTTGCCATGAACTTCTAAGAACTTCTTATCAAAGGAATTGAGAATGTCAAATGGAGTGTGTTGAAACCCATAGGAACAAAGGGGCATTGAGGGAGAGGGGAGCTTTGCAGAATAAGCACATTTCACTTTTCTTAATGACCTGCTGGTTGACGCGTTCTTTGAAAGGGCTTTTAGAAAGCAGGAAGGTCTGAGCTGGGTTCGGCAGTTTGGCTCCAGAGAGTATCTATCTATTTATTTATTTATTAGCTCTTTAAACAGTCACTTGGCTAGCCGAAAGCAATCATCCCCAAGTTTGGAGTTCATGGACGTAGGCCAGGTACAGGAAGACTCTTCCCCATCCAACTGAGGACCCTGACAGAGCAGAGTCCAGGTTGACGCCCAGCCGTAGGGCACGCCTGTGGCCTGGCTCCCCTGACTTCTCAAATAGCTCAGCTACTATTGGCAGTGGAAGACATGCCCAGGAAGGGGCTCAATATTAAGCAAATCTACAAGTTCCTGTCCCAGTACTCCATCTGTGGAGCTGTTCATGAGAAGAGTCCAAGGCCAGAGGTCTTCTCTACAAACCAGTGAGTTTGCAGAACTGCAGGCATAGCCCAGGCTTTCTTACCTGAACAGCTTCCTGAGGTAGCCACTGAGAATCCCTGTCATACTTTAGTTTCTGCAGATGGTCTAATGCAGTGGCCGGAGATGCTGTCAAATGTCCTTTGATGACGTGCAGAATCTAGCCATTTCTCTGGGGTGACGTAGGCGAGGCCCTTCCCAGAGGTGGGGAAAAGACCGGCTGGCCTCTTTAACCTCTTGTCTTTGAGAGTGCGCAGTTTTGCAGGTAAGAGCTAAGGGAGATGAAGAATCATGTAAATGTGAAAGGAAATGAATTAGTAGGGGCATCAGGCTGGGATCTGGTCCTCGAATTATTCACAGGTGACGCTGTTTTCAGCTTCACTCTCCCAGCTCTGCTAATACAGTAGCCTCTCAGTTAACCGGAATTCAAGCAACCGGCAAAACGTCTTAACAGTGGCTGAGATTTTGCCGGTTGCTTGAGAGTACCAGTTGCTTGAGTTCTGGTTAATGGAGAGTCCACTTATATTTATCAGGGATCTACTAATACCCATGGGTTCTAGTTAACTGAGAGTCTACTGTGTAAACCTGAGTAAGATGTACAGACAGAGCAGACACTCTGCCGTTTCTTCCTGGCCCATTTCTGAGAACAGAAAAGACGAGCAGCAGGGAGCGATCCTTCATCCACAGAGGGATGGTTATTCCTCTGCAGGTCCATTAGTAAAATACTCAGAGAAGCATGGAGCTATGAAGAGGTCTTAAAGAATTTCTTGTTTGCTGCTCTCATTTTCAGGAGAAGAAAATAAAGCTCAGGGAAGAGACGTGAGTGATTCCCTCAAGGCCCCCACAGAATGAGAAAGGCGAGGCTGACCGGGACCCCTGGTCTTCAGGCGAGTGGGTGTATGTCTCCTGATGCCTCTCTGAGATGGGAATATCATATCCAAACCCACAGCCCATAGCAGGGGGTCGGAGCCTTCAAATGCTGCACTTAAGCTGCCACCGAGTACAACAAACAGGGGTGTAAGGCCCCGCCCTCACGGTGCTTACAGAACCAGATATTTGTGGAGAAGATGTATGAACTTAGTTCCCTTCCTCTTTCTCTCACTTTCTTCAGTTGGTGAGAATACACAAAAAAAGGTGTTTTCAGGGAGGTGAAGAGAGAGGGAGGGGAAGTGGAGGGGAGAGAGAATGAGGTGCACAAGGAGAAGGGGGCGACAGACTATCTCCCAAAGGATGTTTGCAGAAGGGGGAATTTTTGGCTGCTGGTGCTGCTCCTTTTAAAAAATTAATTGTGGTTTAGCTGAACGAAATCAAACTCCTTGAACTCTCTCAAAGGCAGACTTTTCTACTTTCCGGTAAACTTGAGTTGCTATGGTGAGAGAGTGGCCTGGGACAAGTCAAAATGTAAAACACTGGGACAAGCAACCCAACCCAGGGCAACACATTGAATAGTTAATTAGAAGGACCTGCCATGTGTTTCCCATTCCTTGCAACAGATTCAATTACTTTATGATTTATCACCTGTTTTTCTAAGCAAAGCTTTAACTCTTGTTCTCAGCTCTCCTTTCTTGAATGTGTTAAGAATGGTTGGGGGCACAGAAGGTAGGGGAAGTCAGAAAAATGAGTAACTTCCTTGTGGTTCCTTTGAAAAGCTGTCTCAGCCAGACCCTACGGGCCTATTGCTATCTGTCCTCTCTGGCCGCTCTTCCTGTTTCTAACACGAACCCCATGCCCTTTAAGTGCCTCTCTTAGTATTTAATTATTAGAATTAACTTGTAAAAGTTTGCTCTGAAGTCCACAGCAAAACAATCCACTCTGTTTATATGACACTTCAGAGTTTACAAGGCACCTTTCCTTTCCTTTCATTCTGTCTTTCCAATGACCTGGATCAGTAGAAAGAGCCAGGATAACCCAGTTCCTATCTATCAGAAAGGGAATGGAGGCCCAAGGAGAGGTTACAGGCTTGCCCACGGTCACTCACACAAAATGGGTTCAAGCTTGGGGCTTCTGGATTCAAGTCCATGGCTCGGCAGGTCTCGTCACAGTTCCACTGTGCTGTCAATGTGACCTTAGAAGGCACAGGGCAAGGAGCATCTGACCGTGAATGAGAAAAGATAAGAAAGCTGCCCCACCCCCTACCCCCGACCCCCATCTCTGTCCTCTCAACTATAAAATAAGAGAGCTGGAAAGAGAGTTTATCTCTCAGGTCCTCACTGGTTTTAATGCTGCCTATTAAGTGGTTTTACTACAGAAAACATCGACTGAGGCCGAGACCCTGAGAGGCAATAGAGGACAGTTCTATAATACTAAACATTAATAGTTTATTTTATACAGTAATGCATTTATTCAAAAAACTTATCATTTATTTCTGGGCCTACATGACCATTTCTAATGTCAGGATTGCTGCTAACAGTTATAAAGAAGAGTCATCCTCTTAAGTCAGGACAAGTGACCTTACATGGGGTCCTTGAGATTCAGGCTCTTGGTTAACTTTTCAAATCCGTAATTTGATTTCAGTATTTTACCCAGAGATATTCCAATGGGATGATGATGATAAATTAGGATTTAACCAGAACCAACAATAACAAAAATTGCTAGCCTTCACTGGGCACAAAATAGAAAGTATTTGTGCTTGTTCTATTTTAATCTCCCCTAACAACCCGGGAGGTAGGTGCTACTGTTATCCCCTTGTCCGGGAGGAACTGGGACCAAGAGATGCTATTATGAATGATTTGCTCGGTGACTTTGAGCCTGATTCAAACCCAGGCAGCCTGTCTATAGAAATGGCTCTTTTACCTATTGAATTTGCTAATTTATTTACAGTGAGTAAGGTTCTTGTTAGAGAGCTAAGTGAGGATACTCATCTTTGTAAGGTCCTCACCCAAGGGACAGGTAAGAATTTTTTCTTTTGGAGATCTTGGGGTTAGATCAATGTTCCTGGCTATCTTCAAGGATGCTTTGACCATGCTGGGCTGATGAGCTAGACCCAGAGCCCTGGGCAGTGGTCAAGATATCCTAAGCGTCTCACTGGCTTTCAGTTTCCAGACTTCTGCAGACCCCCACCCTCTGTTATGACAACACAACATTACCTCAGATCCATCGCAATTCAACTGAGTAGGTTACCATAAACCACATTCCAATGTGTGTTCCTGGGGAGACACCCTGGGGTCACTGATTGGACTTGGGGGAGACACTTCTGTACTTAATTGAATTTGTAAGTTACCCTAGGCTCCCTGACGGAAAATGGGGGGAGACCCTGCTTCCATCAACAGCACATTTATAGCCATCTCCTGAGTGGTTTATTTCTGCAGATGGAGAATCTCAGTCATTTTATGTCCTTATTGTTTTCAATTTACTGACCAAAGTCTGGGACTGGACCCAATTTGAGGTTTGTAACCTCTTGTGTGTTATTATAGAGAGAAAGAATTAGGGCACAATTAATGAATTTCTCATTTTTGCCTCTGATTTAGGCTCTGGTTTTTAAGTGTTAGGAGTTATGTATTTATGCATGTAGTTGTATGTGGATATGTCTATAGATGCACAGAACACATTTATTCAGGAATATGCATACTCGACCCAGCATACTTTATCTTCGGGGGAATCTATGTATGACCTCTCTTTCTAGAGCTTGCATGCTGTGATAGATTCATCTCTTTCCCTTTCCCTTTCTTCGCTCTCGACATAGTTCTCCCATATTAAGTTATTTTCATAACAGGAATGAGATATAACATGATTTCTCTATCTAGTAATTAATTTAACACCACTCACACAGCATACTGTGTGCTGGACACGGCTCTCAGCACATTACAAATCCTAATTGATGCAATTCTATTTATAACTCTTTGAAGTGGGTCCTTTATTATTATCTTCATTTTATTGACCATTTTTCTGACCAGGAAATTGAGGCCAGTTTCTTTATCTGCTGGGGAGCTGGATATGTGTGGAGGGATGGGGTGGAAGAAGGTGATGGGCAATGCTGTTCTTTTGTTTGAGAGGTTTGTGTCTTGTTTTCCATACAAAAGAATGAGAAAAAGCTGTGATCTGATAGTGCTTGAAGGGATTTAAAAAAAAAATACCAACCACCAAAACGACAGCCATTCCTCTTGCACAGAAAAGCCAGAATCATCAAAGGCTGGATTGACTTAATGATGTACTGGTTTTATGGCTAAACACTCCTAGCTATTAAAAACACTTTTATTACTAAAATTCCTGCAGCAAACATAACTCTGTTACTGTGACACTTAGACTCTCTGGCTTTTAACTTCCCCTCCCTTTGAAACAATTATGTGCATAATGTGAATTTTAATAATCCGTGGTTTCTGTGGAATGCAAATAATCATGTTCGAGCATCACAGACTGTCCTTCCAAAGGCCCTTGGCCTCCTTGCCTTTGCACACAAGATGTCTGTTGTCTAGGATACATGGTTTCATTCCTCTTGCAAGTCGGGCTTCAAGGAAGGGTGGCTAACTCTCCCCTGACTCATCCAGGCTTCTGCTTGGATGACGGAGTCAGTCAAACATGGGTTCACCTCAGGAGTGACTCACGTGCACGTGGACGGTGGCTTTGCCCAGAACGGTAGTGGAGAGGGGCTCCGAGGTGAATGGGTTTAAGCTATGCTACGGGGTAAACAGATGGAAATTGGTGATGGACTGGTCAGGGAAAGAGGAAGAGAACATACTGTAGAATTGCCTCTCATCTCCTGGGTTCAGGGACATCTGCAGTCCTAAATCCTGTCACAGTGCTTAGTACCTAGTAAGCAACTAACATAGAGGGGGTGTATTTATTAAGCATGTGAATGAATGAGTGATGGATAAAGAAAATGTGATCCAATACAGTTCTGTGATTTGCCCAAGGTCACGTAACTATTTAATGGCAGAACGAACCCTGTTACCTGAGTGTGATAGAAACTTTGTCTTAATGTACTCTTTGTGGTCTCTCTCATCTTCGTTCACATTTTCAGCTTTTTGAAGGCAGGGACTGTGTGAAAATCAATGTAACCAAAGCTGTTATTCAGCTGTGGGAGACGAAATCGAAGATGAATATTTGTGCACGGGTGTGCACTTCGTTAGGCATGATGTCAATTTTACTTTTTTTCATTATTCTTGTATCTGTCCTTTTTCTCCATTCCATTCTAGCAATGGCCCTACCTCCCCTTGGCCTTGACTAATGCAATAGCCTCCTAACCTCTCACCTTTTGTCTTGTTATTTATATGCTATTGCCGACCTGAAATAGAATCTTCTTAGCACTGCCACTTATTAGCAAGGTGACATTGACGAAGGCATTTATTTTTTCAGAGCCTGAGTTTATTCATTCGTCAAAAGTAGATAATGACAAAAAATTGCCCTACTAATACTGTGAAAATTTGTTAAAAATATCTGTGAGAACCAGGCCAGACCACAAAGGCTGGGCTAGGCTAGAGGGTTGGAGAGACCGACCAGCAGACTTGGCTAATAAGGCCACTTCCTCCTTGGTTCACTGCTGCCTCAGCCAGCAAGTAGCGCAAGGAATGAGAGGTGAATAGTGGGGCAGGTAGTGGGACCTCTCCAGGGCACGCTCAAGGTTCACTGATTTCAGCAGCTTCTGGAGGTTTCCATGAATCAGTCTAGTACAAGGTCCATTTCTGGGTAACCCTGCTATGTAGATTCGAAAGGGTTCACTTAGCAATGCTATTACCACTTCTAGTGCCAGACCCAGCACTGGGCTAGATACTTTTGCATGCTTCATCATATTAGTTCAACATGACAAAGATGGGAAGTAGGTAGTTACCCCCACTGTACAGATGTGAGGCAAATAGAAAGGTTAAGTATTAATAACTTGCGTAAGACCACAATGTCAGGATTATTTCATTTCCAAGCATATTAATTTGAAGGTACAGTTATCATCAAACTCTCTACTCCTTAAGGCAGGATTTGTGTCATTTAACTATTTATCCCCATAGTTAGTGCCTTGCCCATAAGAAGTACTTAGTACATGTATTTTTAATGAATAAATGGATAGGTAATAATCTGTTTTATAGGTGATAGTTTGAGACTGAGGGAATCTGTAAGACTTTTGGAAAGTACTTAAGATTTTGAGAAGTCTAAGGTGGACCTTCTTGGAGGTCTAGGCCTTAAAGAAACTTCAAAGTTGGGGTGCAGAAGTAAGGAGGATATTTGGGAACATTCAGTGATTTATAAGGAGAATGACTACAGAAGGATCTTTGTCTGAGAGCTATGTGATGACCCCTAAAAGCAGCATGAGTCAAAAGCCAAAAAGAAATCATGATGATAAACCAGTGTTTCCCAAAGTGTGTTCCAGGGGACCATATAACCCCCCAAACATTATCTTACATGATACTTCTCCAAAAAAAGGTCATGATTAAAAACACAAGGAAACACTCTATAGGATATACTCTTGTGGTATACGAGGGGGCTACCTGGAAATTATCCAGCCATGTGAGATGAAAAATAGAGGCATTTATGACTGGATTTTTCCCAGACAGCCCTTGTATGTTAGCACATTATAAGCTGAGAATTCCTATAATTAAAAAACCCTAACAATAACAAAGCCATTTTTTTACTTTATTAACCAGTATTCCCAAACATATCTGACACATATGTTCCCTCTTCACCCCTCCACACTCCACTGTCTATTTATAGACCAAATAGCTAATGGTTATCAGAGCTCACTGAGAAATGCTAGGGGCTGGGGAGAGAGATGTGCAGGAGTACTGGGAACGGCGGGCCATTAAGAGGTGCACATCTCTCTGGCCTTCAGGAGTTATTAATGCCCAAATAACAATCGTCTAAGTCTTTCATCCACTGCCATCAAGAAGCTCAGGATTTTATTAGGTTTTTCTTCTCAAGAAACATTTGGGAATCCTTAAGGAAACTGTTACCTAAATCCCCATTCTAGCCAGGCAATTCAATAGTCTCTGGCTCTGGGACAGCGCTCCACTTCTGCTGGTCATTCCTTGTCATCTTGTTGCTTCTCTTGTCTTTCTGCTTTTCCCCAAGGGCAAATAAAATGTTTAGTTGTAAGAGAGCTTAAATCTGGATTTAGGGAAAAAAATCTAATGCTATAGGTCAATAATTCTGCTAGTTATAGTACTCAACTTATATGTCCCCATATTTTATATTGAATATCTCCATCTAAAGCGTGTGTGTGTGTGTGTGTGTGTGTGTGTGTGTAAAGGGGAGGGGAGTGGTAGGTGCATTAGCATTACTAAAAGTGTCATCAAAATGATGCTTCCAGAATGAAAGGGCAGTCTGTACTCTAAAATACAGAAATGCATTGTAACCCTGTAAACGACAGTCTTCCAACTTGAAAAAAATTTAAGAACTTGTCTGCACCAGCTATAGATTAGGGAGTGTAAGCATTTTATATCAAAGAGAATTTCTGTAACAAGTGATATGATTCCCGGGTTTCGCTTACGTGTACAGAAACAGTAATAGTCAGCTTGGCCAAGCTGGAGCCAAATATATATGGCAAAAGCAGTGTGAGAGATCCTTGGGAGAGAAACTGGGATAATCTGATGACTGAGTCTTTTCCAACTTGAGAGAGTTTTGAAGCATGGTGATTCATATTTTTATTTGGAATATAATATATAATATTGGGAGGTAGATCTAAAAGGAAAGATCAGTGCATAGATAGTGTGACTGTCTTAGCCTCCATTCTTCCTGATACGAGGGTATCATGAAGATAATTATTTTGGGAAGTGATTCCAGTGAGAGGAATTGGGTTGGGCCCAGGAGACTTTACAGGGAAAGAAGGAAAAACAGGATGTGTCATTGAGCTGTCATTGCTGTGGGTGACTGAGGCTCTGTCCTGCTGGGAAAGCCTCTGAGAAACCGTAGAATGCATCTGAGACAGACTCTTCTGCCTTCAGTGCAGAAGTAGAGTATTTTGTCTATTGACTCCTATACCAGTGATGCAAGTTATCCATAGGGTTACCTCCCTCACTTCCAGGTTTGTCCAAATGTCAGATGACTAGTGAGTACCTGTGGGTGGAGAAAAGCCCCAAGGAGGAAAGTGAGAGATACCAGCTACTGTCAAGCTAAGCCTGCAGTCCTCTCTAAATGGTGCCAGTTATTTATCCTGTCACTTTCAGCGATGGTCTTTATCTGGAGCAGGGGCTCAGTTCAAGGGTCAATTGCTCATAAAGCTATGGGCTGCCTGAAAAATGCACAAATAATGTGCAGAGGAAACTAAAATTAGAGCAAATGAGATGGCCTTTGTCCATAGTGGCTCCCCCCGACTCCCCATTTCTTCTGGCTGTCCTTGATTTAGTAAACCGGACATTGCATTAAGCACGCCACCAGGATTACCTCTCTTGTTTAATCCTATGAGGTGGACATTACTAATGTTCTCATTTGGGGCTTGGTTGGCAGAAGCAGATGTGGATCAGCTATCCCACTGTATTTAGGTCTGTTGTCAAAAGAGTGAGAGGCTTAGAAGTTTGATAAGCTTGAAGACAGCAAATGACTATTTCCACTAAGGTTTAGAAAAGGCCTAGGCAACTTCTACCACTCTGTTTCATGACTCTGCTTTGCTTTTTTTTCTGAGCATATTATTTTTTGGCTTATCTATTTGCTTATTCTTGGTTTCCCACCACTAGAATGTAAAAGCTCCATTGGATTAAGACTTTATCTGTTTTGTTAGAATGGTGCCTGAAACATAGTAGGTAGTCAATAAATATTTACTATTGAATGAAAAAGGAAAAATGAGCTTTTATTGGTGTGGTTGCAATGAAGTTTGTCCTACTTAAGGACTTTTTGATAAAGAATAATAGATACTGGTACAGGTAAGGAGCAAGTGGTAATGTCTAAGAGAACAAGTATGGAGCTCAGTTGAAAGCCCATGGAATATAAAGTCAGTGAAGAGAAAACACACAAAACAGAATACAAAAAAGAAAAGATAGGAAGAAATTCATTCACAGTAACCACATTCACCAATATTTATGGGGCATGAACTTTTCCAGCACATAGTAGAGGACACAATGGGGAGATAGTGTGATAAGATGTCACAGGAAATGCCCAAATGTCACAGGAAATGCCCAAATTTGGGGTATGGTGAAGGGGGGAAACTTTATTTAGCAGGAGCAGTTCAATTGTGATACAGCTCAGCTATGAGATAGCTCAATTGTGACATAGCTCAGCTGAGAGACAGCTCAGGCATGAGACAGCTCAAATGAGGTGGCTTCAGCGGGGGGGTCAGGCATTCTAGCTCTAGTGTTACAGCTCTAGCTGGGGAATTGGAGTCTTTGCTAGAAACTGAAAGCATGCCCCATTGAGCCAGAGCATGAGGATGACTTTTATAGAGAGAAGCTCCTGCCTTTGGTCCCCGATTGGTCTACCTCTTTGCAAATGAGGACTCCAAACCCTCACAGTTTGATTGGTTCAAATAGCACCACCCTAATTGGTTGGAATGAAGCCTCTCTTATTAGTTGGTAAAGTTGCAAATAAGGATATATCTGTGAAGCTATGATTGGTCAAATTTTAACCCTAGGAACTTTCTTATAAGGGTCAACTCAGCTGGCAGGAGCACAATGCATAAGCGGACAGGTCAGCCTATGGCTTTTCTCTGATATGCAGTGTGCAGGAAAAGCCTCTGCAAACATTGGCTTCTAGACTCTGGTTATGAATTTGTGCCCAATTAACCACGAGAAGTCTTTCTTGGTAGGTATTTTATTTCTTGAGGTCAACAAACTGAAGGAAGTTAGAGGAAAATAGAGGCCTGGAGAAGGTTCTCTGTAAGATATTTGTAAGGACCTGGCCTTCTCTCTGAAGCATCTGTGTGAGTGATTTTGGTACGTGTTAGGGAAAAGGATTATAAGAAGTTTTACACTAGAGAGACCTGGAGAGAATTTGACTTGGTTGCCAAGTTTTCAGAGTCAAAGAGGGCAAAACTAATGGTTTTTACGGGTGCTGGTTTCGAAAGTCATCCAAAAATGAAGAGCTGCTTTGTTAAAAAAACAAAACATAACAAACAGAACAAACTAACAATTATGTTAATTAGCTCCCTGAAGGTAAATTTCTTAAAAGTGACAAGGTTTAGAAAACCTGAGAAGAAATAAACAGAACCAATGATCTTGGGCTTGGGGATGTGAATGGTGGAGTGGAGTATATTGAGCCAATAGTTGAACCAAAGCCGTGAATCACTGTTTTCCCATCAAAGATGAACTTATCAGACATATTTCTGAAGGGTTCAAGGATTCTGAGCTCCCAGGAATAGTGTACCCACTCTTCCTGCTTGGTCTCACAGCCCCTCTTCCTGCAGGGCTGCTTTTCCTTTTCCATGGGCAGGGTGTGGCCTGGGGCTGGAGGCTGGAATAAGAAGAGACATTCCTGACTCCCACACACCCACGGTGCCTTCCCCTTCTTCCGGTGTCAGGACCCTGGGGGGTCCAAATCCCCAGCTGGCATTTCTGGCCTTTCCTGAGACTCTTTGTGCTGTTCTAACGAATAATATCACTATTACGTAAGTGAGATAAGTCAAGCCAGGAACATGCAGCTCAGGGAAGAAGTACATTTTATGTTTTGATTTCTTCTTTGCTTTTGGCAAAAACTTGTTGTTCCCATCCCTGCTAGGGAAATAGAGCCCACTTGGTGTGGCGAGGGGAGGGGGCCATTCTACTTTACTATAGCCTGGTGTCTGTTCTGGGTCACCCTGGGAAAGCACAATGTGGGTAGGCATTGGCTTATAGAAATGAGGTGCTCCAACACCCACACTGGCTCCCACAGATTTTCAGCCAGGGCCAGGTCTCCTTAGTGCAGTATGTCCTGATTATCAATTTGATAAGAGCTCACTGGATCACACAGTGTGTACAGCCCTTTCTGAGTTAGAGGTGAGTCTGAATTGAGAAAATACCTTTTGCTTAGTAGAAATTATGTATGCTATTGAACATGTTATGAGTTGGTATCGTTCGTCAAATCATTCTTTTCCCAGCTACCCAGGGTGGAAAAACTAGAGTCCTTTAAAATTTTCTTTCTTTCTTTTATGCCTTAGATAAAAGTAGTCACCAAATCCAACATTAAAAACGATCCTGTCAGTGATTCCTTTCATTTCATGCCCTGCCATCTCCAGGGCCCAGCCCATCGTTTGGAGGCAGCTGGAAGGAAGTGCTCTGGAGAAAGACATTCTGGATGGACATTGGGCTCTGCCATGTGACTTGAGCTAACCTTTCTGTCCTTTGGGTCATTCTTATAAAATAGGATTGATAACACTTCTTACTTTGCAAGGCTACTCTAAGGATTAAATGAAATAACATTTATAGAAATGAAGGTGACTAAACAGTGTGGTTTTAATTTTTTTTTCAGATGTGTGACTAGTAGAAAACATTCTATAAAAATATGCACCAAAATGTTAATGATTGTTTTATATTGAGGTGGGATTTATGGGCATTTCTTTTTAGCTTGCATCTTTGTGTTCTATATTTTTCGTATTTTCAAAATGAACATGTATCACTTTTGTAGCTAAAAACCACAAATATGAATTAAAATTTTATAAAATCTTTAAGAAACAGTTGAGATGACGCTTCTTTTATTAAAATTAGGAATGAAAGAGGAGAAGTGACATCTGACACAGAAAGACAAGTGATTATAAGACAACACTATGAATAATTACATGCCAACAAATGGGATACTCTGGAAGAAATAAAAGTCTAGAAACATGCAATCTTCCAAGCCTGAATCAAGAAGAAACAGAAAATCTGAACAGACTGATAACTGCTAACAAAATTGAATCAGTAATCAAAAACCTCTCAAAAAACCGAAGTCCTGGACTAGATGGCTTTACACGTGAATTTTACCAAACATGAAAAGAAAAATTAAAACCCATCCTTGACAAAATATTCCAAAAAATTGAAGAGGAGGAAATATTACTTGGCTATAGAAAGGAATGAAATCTTACCTTTGCCACAACATACACAGCCCCAGAGAGTATTAGGCTAAGTGAAATAAGTCAGACAGTGAAAGACAAATACTGTATGATTTTATTTATATGTGAAATCTAAAATACAAAATAAATGAAGAAACAAAAAACAATCTTGGTGTTACTCTGACAGAAATAGAAAGCCCCCTTTTCTTTGAATGGCATTCATGTAATCACAGCCTGTTTCTCTATTTACGATTTCCAATGAAGTTTATAGGCATACAGTTTTCAAGAATATTATTGGAAGTACATTGAACGAGATATCTTAGTTGTTATTCTGAAAATGCTGTGTCTACTTTGACTTCTGTGTCCCACTGATGACACCTACTACATCCACAGGTGGCTTAGAAAGCAACTGACTCTGTGGTGTACAGTGGGTGCACTTCAGGAAGATGGTGAGGGAATCTGACAGAGCCTGGGAGGGTGGTGGCAAGGCACAATGAGGCACTGCCAAGGTCCCCTTGGAGGGAGGATACGTTTCCCTGGGTGCTGGGAGTCTTGTCAGTAGACTGCTTCTAGCACTCAACTCCTTAGGGAGCTGGCTTGTCTGAGGTGACACCATTCTGGGGGTGGCCCACTTCAAATGACTGGTCAAGGCAGAGTATAAAAGTCCAGCTATTTGGGACAATTCAGCTCAACTCTGAGGGACTATTTGCTTCAGAGTTCCCTGTGCAGTCGGACAGGTCTGCTGAACCTGGGTTGTAGTCTGACTTCTCCCTCTGCTCCCTTCTACTTCCTTCCTCTCCCTTCGAGGTGTGGGTCCCAGAGAACTTGTCTATTTAATATCCTGAGCCCTATCTAAACTCTTTTTCAGAGTTTGCCTCTCAGAGAGTTTGAACTACAACAGTTAGATCTAGGTATGCTTTCCTTTGGAGCAAGGGTCAGTGAGCTCTTCTGGAGAGAGCCAGATAACGAATGTTTGAGGCCTTGAGTCCAATTTGCCTTTTTAGTGTGAAAGCAGTCATAGATAATATGTGGAAGAATAATCATCATTGTGTTCCAATAAAACTTTATTTACACAGATAGGCACTTACCTGGATTTGGCCTGTGGGTGTAGTTGGCCAGACAACTACTGATTATTACTGAGAACTGGAGAATTCTGGAGAATTCCTGATGAATTTCTTTGTGCCCAATATTGCATAAGTTACAGAGCAGCTCATTATTGTGCGTGGTGAGTACTGAATGCTGGTGAAGCCAGTAGACCTCCTTATAGAGCGAACAGCCCACAAATACAGTTTCAACGGAAAACAGACTTATGATCTCATGCTAGAAGGTCCTTTTAGAAATTGCCTTCTGCTCTGAGCAGCGTTATTTATTTCCCTTTAGCCTGTTTCATTAGCCACTTTGCCCTCTCCTTCCTAAGATCCGTGGAGATGGATAACGAGGGCTCCCCAAGGGAAGAATGAAGGAAGCAAAAGGCCATGCCAGGACCTTTGCATATGTTATTTCACTTCATCCCCACACGGTGGGTATTAGCATTCCCATTTTACATAGGAAGAAGAAGTCTCAGAGGAGGTCAGGAACATGGTTTGCAAAGCTCTTAACAGCAGGATTGATTTCAAACCCAGGTATGTTGGACTCGAAAGCCCATGCCCTTTCCACTACCCCAGGCTGACCTGCCAGCCCGGCCTTGGATTGAAGATCGTTTCTCTCTAAGCCCTGGTTGTTTCTGCCAGGAAGGGTTTGGCACAAGGAGTTGGACTGTGGCTCTGTGCCTCAGCTTCACTGGAGGCTGACTTTCCACATTCTTGCCATTAGCCAGCTCTGGGCTATGGCATCTGATGAGCTGAGGCTTTTGGATCCCTGGGCTGGCCGAGCGTGCAGCCCACTTTCCACCCTTGCAGGTATGAGCATGGTGGGGGCCAGCACCAAACTCTGTCACCTTCCTTCTGTCAGACAGCTGTCATCGTCCCCACAGGCCTTTCCTCCACAGCCCCTTGTCAGGGGGCTGGCCAACTCCCTGAGAAAGTGAGAGAGGGAATTGGGGGGCTGGGGGCTGGAGGGAGCCATGCTACCACCGTGCTCTCTTACCCTGATGGAAATAACGCTGCTCTGGCACCTGGGGACCTGGCTAGCACCCGGGCTCAGCTGCACATCAGCAGCGTGGCCTTGTGTGAGTCCCAGGACACCTTGGAATTGTTCTTTCCACCCGTGGAAGGAGGATAAATGTTCTAGCTTGCCTATCTACTGCATAGTGCAGTTTTAAGGATCAACTCAAGTGACACATGAAAGCAAGCAGCTTCAGAAGAAGCAGGGCATCGTCCCGTGGTTGTCACTTGTCGGTGTACATCGGAACCACCTGAGAGAGCAAGATTCCTGGGGCCACTCAGAGTTTTTAATTCACAAGATCTGGGGTGGGAGCTGGGAGTTTGCATTTCTTTACTCTTCCTTCAAGGCTGCTTTCAAACAAAGTCTTCCTGGGAGTTCCCTGGTGGTGTAGTGGCAAAGGCTTTGGTGCTGTCAATGCTGGGTTCGATTCCCAGCCAGGGAACTACCCACATAAAACAAACAAACAAACAAAAAGGAAAATATAAAGTCTTCCTAAGTGCTGGAGTTCCAGCTGCTCTCTCTCTTCTGAACTTCTAAACTGAGATGTCCGTAGTTTGTACTCCTGAGTAATGGCACCCATGAGGTGTGCAGGAGAGGCTGTCTAGAGTGTTCTCCTGAGCAGGGAGCTGGAGCCACATCCTGGCTCAGGGCAGAATGCCTGCACTTATTCACAGAGGTGAGGACAAGGACGGGGTAGCATGCATAACAGACATTTGTCATCCCTGATTTAGAGACTGCCATATTTTTGGTGTGTGGGGCTTGTCTTTAAAATTAAATTACACGCTTCTTGATGCCAGCTTCAGTGCCTTTTACTGCTGTGTTGTCTATGCTACTTGGCCTTGAGCAAATCACCCTGAGCACAGGGCTGCATCCTGTTCATTTTGAGTTATTAGGACTAGCACAGGGATGCCAGGTGATGGCAGTGGCCATAAATGTTGTTATCTCAATCAGATGAGACTTTTCAAATACTGGAAGAACATTTCCTCACATGTCTGTTATTGGTCACAATTTAACAACTACAGACATGATGCACTTTCAAATTGCATCTGCTTTATTAACCCTTTCCTCATCACTTTTTCACATCTAGGCAATCAATGAACCAATAAATCAGGTCTCGATTTGCAGGGTTTGTCAATTTTTGTGGTGAAAATACTCTCTCCCTGCTTGATTGCCACTGAATACAGAGTTGGGAAGAGATGTGTAGTGACACAGCATCGTCTAGCATTTCCACTAAGCAAATGCAGTAAACAAATAACCTAAAAGCACAAATAATTGTAAACTTATTAGGAAGGGATGGGTTTTGGGTATTTATTACCTTTTTAATAAATACAATTAATTTTCTTATAAGTTTGCTTGATTTAGTTATTAATAATATCTGTGTTTAACACCTGGTTCATCCAGTTCCTAAAATTCTAACAACTGGCTCTCTTGAGTTTTCCCCAGCACAAAGCTGGATGAATTGATATAGAGCTGCATAAATCAGGACTCTTGTGGTTGCAACTAATATAAGTTTAACCTAACTGGCCTGAACCAAGGGGGATTATTTTGCCTCACATAGTTTGCATTATGTAGAAGGGTAGGGCAGTTCTGGCTTCAGGCCAGGCATCCCTAGGACCTGCTCTCTGTGTGTGTCAGTTTTTCTGTCTTCTGTATGGTGTCAAGATGCCTGCTGACAGCTCAGGACTCATCCTCTGAGGTTTTAAAATGCCAGAGAAGGAGCAAGTGCTTGGTCTTCTTGGCTTTGTGATCCACAGCCATTCCTGAACCAGGCACCGTGGTTGGGGAAATGTGAAGCTCTCTGCTGTGGACTGAATTGTGCCCCCACGTCCCCCAAATCATATGTTTAATCTTTAACCTCCACTGTGATGGTATTTCATGATGGGGGCCTTTGGGAGATAGTTGAGTTTAGATGAGGTCATGAGAGTAGTGTCTTCATGATGAGATTAGTGCCCTTATAAGAAGAGACCAGACAGCTTCCTCTTCTTCTCTTCCATGTGAGAACATAGCAAGAGGCAGCCATCTGCAAGCCAGGAAAAGAGCCCTGCACCTTGATCTTGGACTGCACCTTGATTTTGGACTTCCCAGCCTCAGGAACCGTTAAGTAAAAAATTCCTGTTGCTTAAGCCACCCAGTTAATAGTATTTTGTTACGGGATCTGGAGCTGACTAAAACGCTCTCTTTGGCCAACCTCACCCTGGCAGCTGGGGTGGAGTCAGTTTCACCCAAACACCTGGACTGAGAGTGCAGAGGGGTGATTCCCCAAAGGAAATTCCAGGTAAAGTTACTAGAAGGGCGATTGGAAGCAAACAGTAAAGCGAATGTCTAGTGTAAGAACTGTCTCTTTGGACAGAAGCAATAGTTTTCTGGCTCAGCGGGTTTGGCGATCAGAGCAGTCTTTCTCAGAATGTGATTGGATCATTCCTTTTGTGTATAAGAGGGGAGAAAGAGGAGAGGAAAGAATGGCAAGCTTTTAGCCACAGTCCAAGTGGCTCCATGATTTGGGACCTTGCCGTCTCCCAAGGGAGCATGGCAAGATGTTTCTGGCATTCAGGACTGCTAAGAATTTTGTTTACTGAGTCCCAGAGTTTAAAATTTTATATACTTGGATGAGAAGCTTATGCCTAAGAATGGGTACCCTAAGGAGGATTATCCTTGCTAATACTGGGAGTATGATACCACTCCTTAAGATCCATCACTACTAGGCCAAGAGAAGGGCGAAGAGTTATGCAGGTGTCCAGGAAAATGAAATGACAACTGGAGGGTCACAGGTCAATAGCTCCACCAGGAAATTGTGAAAGAAATGGAGCTGGGGTAAGTAGTGGGCAGGTATGGATGCAACATTTTATATAAACTTCTAAGGAGGTGAAAGGGAGAGAAATTTTGAATAGAACCAGATGGTGGTTTATCTGTTCCAGACTAATGACTGTTCTTCAGGGTCAGTCAAGGCCACGGGTACAGGCGAGAATGCCAGGCTTCCTGGCCAGCAGGAATTCCAGAATTCTCCTCACCCCCCAGATGTTGATGTGACATTGACCTGGTGTTAGCCTCGCACTCTGGGTCCTTGTGCAATAGACTGGTGCCAGGAAGAACCTGCCATATGCACATGGAATAAATTATATGGTGAGTCTCTCCTACATATGCTAGGCACAGTGTCAGATGTTGGCACACACATACCAACTCATTGGATCCCCTCAACTGCTCTGTGTTGTAACCGACTTTCCTCATTTGCAGAAGAGGAAACTGAAGCACAAAGCCCACAGTTATTAATACATCACTAGTAAGTGGCACTGTTGGACTCTAACCCAGATCTTTCTGACTTCAATGGCTGTATTGATTTCTTCCATACACACATGAGCTGCAGGGGAGCAGTCATTGGTTGAACACTGTACATATGTGTAGTCATCACTTTAGCTATTCCCGAGGGCAGGTTGTTTCTAATCATACTCCAGTGGCTAGTGGTGAATGTTGAAAAAAACAACAACAACACAAGATTACATATACTTTTCTTAATAACCCTCAGAGTAGACATTTTAAAATTCCTACTTTAGAAATGAGGAAACGGAACCTTAGAAAAGTTAGATACTTTTTAAAAGCTTTCATAGATTGTTATTCAGACTCAGGTCAGTGTGAATTCAAAGCTAGTGATCTTTCCTTTCTTTGGTATATCTCCCCCTTGATCTGTCCCCATGCTACTCAGTTCATTCCCCTCTGGAAAGAGCATGTGCAAATGTAGGTGGCAGAGAGACTTCCCTGGTGGTGTAGTGGCTAGGCTTTGGCACTCTCAACGTTGTGGCCTGGGATTGACTCCCAGCCAGGGAACTACTGCCCCCCACCCCCCCAAAAAAATGGAGATGGCAGAAAGGGTGGTGTAGTGGGAGATTTGCGTCAGCCTGGGATTGAGAAAGAAGCCAAGAGGTAGACCAGTAAGCTGGATCCAAGCCCCTCCCCTCTTCCAATTAGAAGATGTATTTGCTTTCTTATTGCAATTTTTTCCTTAAGATTTTATTTTTACCCCAAATGAAAGTCACCCCAACAGATTCCATATATAGAAAATATTATTCAGAATTTTGTTTTAAAAAAATTAACATTTAATTTATTGAAGTTATAGTAAAAGCCCTACTTTTACCTTAGAGTCAATTTATAAATCTTATTATTCTATTTATACGTTTGGCAAATGTTGTGAATTACTTATAAGGAGGCCTTTGATTAGCAATTGGGCCCATTTACAGAATTAAATGTCTCTGAGCTTTTAAAACCACATTTATAAATTGAATATTTTAATTCCGTTTTGAAGTCTTTCAATATCTTAACAAAATAAAGCTTCTCAACTTCTTAAATAGCTCCTATAAATTTAATAAAGTAAGTTTACACATATGGTGATCCTTAAGTACTCCACTATGCCAGTACTGTAAACATACTTAGAAAGATTAAACTTAAATACACAAGTCTAAATCAATTAATCACACATTTAGAATTGGATTTCCAATGCAGGTGTATTTTATAATAGTTCAAGCAAGTTCACTTGAATATTAAAATACTACATATGCTGCCAAATAGGCGCAGATTTCTTTTTAACACATAAATATTAATGTTGTAAGTTTGGTTCTCTTAATCATTTCTATTCTGAATTCTAAATTTTCCCCGAGTTAAAAGAATCTTAGCTACTGAAGAAATAATAATGCCAGCCCAAGCAGTTTGGGAGAATTCAGAGATCTTAGCTTGGGTTTTATCCTGGATTCTCATCAGCCCTCTTTGCCATCCACACCAGGAACGTCATAATGTTATGAGTGGTTGGTCTTGCACACAGGCTGTACAAATGGGTATGGCCACGTGGCTACCTACCACTGGCATCTACCCTGTTTGCTGAGACCCATACTGTGCAAGGTGTTCAGATTTAGGGTATTTTAGGGTATCACCCCTATTTATACTCATTTTATTCCATGTAGCCCCATCCCATGCCAGTCATGGAAGTCTGCAGCCAACTCAGGCTGCTACATGACCTGAATGATTTTGCTTTCCTTTGTTTAGGATTTATTAATTTCTTTTCCATCTATCTCCGATTACCTTTGACACTAACAGAATTTTATCTTCTTTCCATATTCTTTGTGACCAGTAGGACTATACAACTCATATAGTTATTAAAGTGATATCTGATTACATCCCACAGAGCTCACAGCTTCTAGGGCAAAATGCCTGACAAATTGTTCTATTATTTAAAATGATGTTTTCCAACATAATACTGGAAGGATAGTCATGGTTTTGAAAAAAGAACAAATATTTTGGGAGCACCTGCTATGAACCAAGTAAGATTTTATGCACATTATTCTTTTTGTCTCCAACCCCCTCTTAATGTGTTTATTTTTATTCCTATATTCAAATGAAGAAATTGAGGTTCATGGTGTTTCAAATTTCTCAAGGCCACATGGCAAATCTTAATAGATGGTGGAGCTAGAACTAGCTTTTAGGACTGTTTGCAAAATTCTTGGTCCTTCCTCTATGCTGGTTCCCGGGGCTTCGACGGTTTTATTACCAGGCTCTCAGAACAATGTGCCAGTCTCCTCACTTCTTCACTTTGCAGTGAAAAGTTTCTAGTATAAGCCTAGTCTTTCCAAACAGTTGTAAGTCTCAAAAGCAATATCTGTCCCTCATAGTCCTTCAGCCACCAAAAAAATCTGGTTGAGATTTCCAAAGATTTTCATGAGAGCAGCATATGGAGGGCAAGTCCCAAGATATGTTATAGCCACAGCCTTGGATCGGTGTCCCAGGGTCCCAAAGGGATCGCAAAGTTCAAGCCCTGACCTCAGCAAAGTCCTAACACTCCTTCATGCCCACCCTAGAGGTCTTTGGATCTTCTCTTCTCTCTATTTTGCCCCCTGATTTCTTTTGCTTTCTCTTTTGTTTGCTCAGGGAGAACTGCTTCCTCTTGCAAGTCCCAGTGTGGCCCATGACCCCTGAAGACCACCAGCTCTAATGGTGATGCCAGTTTCCTTGCAGTGCACAGGCTAGCTGGGTGACTACTTTTCAGTCACCCCAAGTAAAGTTGCCTGAGAAGGAAGAATGTGAATACTTGACTCCAGAAGCAGGATGCATTCACAGAGATTCATTGTCTCCTTGGCAGAGGGTTGAGCCCAGCGGGGTGGGCAGGCTCCCAGTAGAGCTCCAAGCAGATGGCTACATTGGAAAGACACCTGATGTGGCCACACAGTGTCAGCCCACAGTGGACTGGAGCCAACTAAAAGACCTTGGAACTGGGAACAAGAATCTTTGGGTCCTGTCTTGGCTTTGCCATTTGACCAGCTATGTGATCTAGGGCTGAACTATGAATTAAAGGCAGTCCCCCCATCATTACTTAGAATGTTTATTTTATTCCATTAAAAGTGCTTTTTTAGACTTATTTAGACATAAGTGTTCCTTACTCTTGTACAGAACACAAAAAAGAAAAATATGAATGAAATAAACTGATTAAAATATTCTTAAAATGTCCTCACTCTTCTGAATTGCTTTTTTGGCTTAGGCATTAAAAACACCATTTTCCTGCACAGTTGCTAGGTAAGGGAGGCACCCCAAAATGTCCAAATCCTGCCTCACTAATCACATTCCCAGGGAATCTTCTAAGATTTCTAAGGCACTATGCACCCAAGGACCGATAGTTGAATAGGAATGTAAGTGTCACTTGGCTGTCAGCACTTACAGCTCTCACCACACTGAGAACTCTGACTAGAGGTCCTTAGAGCCCACTCATAGGACCTGAATGAAGACTTCTGCTTCAGCTTTAAAGCTCAATTTGGGACTACCAGGTGGGGAATAATGTAGGACCCTAGGGCCACCTAAAGGGTAGAACTGTCCATTTTTTATGAGGAGATTCTTCCTGAAATATTCCTGTTTTTCTGCCTCTTTTTTTTGTTTTGTTTTTTGTTTTTTTTTTGTTTTCTTCACCAAAGGTTAGCTCAGAGCACTGCAGATAGCCACCGGCTATGGGACCAGATCCACCCAGCATTTGGCATGGGTACGAATTGCTGGGCCAGGGACAACAGCTTGAGTCTCAATTATGGGACTGGGTCAGGCAGCCAAAAGAGATGCCTGAAAGGGAGTCCGTGATTCAGTGGAGCTCCATGGTTTTCTCAAAGGGGACGGCTGTTCAGTATTAATAGCCACGTTCATCCTGCAGACAAAAGAACATTTGGTGAGATGATTCAGCGCCCCTCTCCCAGCCATGCCTGCCTTCCCCTTATCACTTCACAGGATACTGAATAGACAGAGGTATTTAAACCTGCTGGCCTGGCCCAGTTTCTCATCCCACCCTAGATAACCAGTGCTCTGTTTCCTTTTCAGTACGGGGACCAGGCAGGGAAGTGGGAATAGGTAGATATTAGTGATAGCAAATGATCCTTTCCCCCAAATCAAGAAAAGAATTGAACTTCATAATCCTGAGTGGCCTTGAGGAACCTCAGCTGAAGTTTTTTTGCTAAGTTCCCAGGAATAGTGGAGAAACTAACTATTAATACTTAAGGCAAGCTTAGGGTGATCCTAGCCATCTGTGCTTATCCAGGCCAGTGAACTGGATGGGGACACCTGATGAGACCAAAAAGATAGGAGTGTGGCCGTGCTTCAAAGTGGTTACACCATGGGTTCGGAGCCCCAGAGAACTGGGTTTGACTTCTGGCCCTGCCACTCCTTCTGTGAGATTGGGCACGTAGCTCTCCCTAAACCTCAGGCCCCATCTCCGGAAGTGGAAGATAACAGTGCCTACCTCCCAGGAGGATGAAATGAGAGATGTGGGCTTTGAGGCTCTCAGCCTGGTTCCTGGCACTTCGTAAGTGGTGAATGAATGATAGCTGTTGTTATTGCCTAGAGAGAGGAGGGGGAGGGGCGGGTGATGCAGAGCATAACTAGGCCTTTAGCACAGAACGACCTCTTACGTCCCCTTGCCTTAGCTGCTACAGCACATTTTACTGATTTCTATAAAATCTGTGGCGTCTCGCCTAAAATGCCACCACGAAGAAGCCACTCATGGGGTCGTACTGAGATGCGGTGTGTGTGTGTGAGTACGTGGTGCCAAGGCAGGGCATGAGAAGATGTTTACCAATTCTTTGGTAATTAGATTACCGTGACAGTGCCACCAGCAGGTGAAATGGCCCAGCTTTCTTCCTGGAGGAAGTTAAGTCCTTGGTTTTTAAAGCTTCCCAGCATCTTTCTAAATCTAATTAAAGCCAATATTTACAGAAATAATTATGGTTCTAGAAATACCAATAAAAACGGAATAACTTGTTTCTGTGTAAGAACTTATCTGTAAAGGGGAATATTCTGGGACTTTATTCAACTCTTGTCATTAGGATGCTGGCATTTACGTTGTGGGTGGCCATAAGCAAGCATTTTTCCTGGGGGGAACCTAGTGTGCTCTGTGGAATAATTCCTCCAGCTGACAGAATCTGGAAATCCATGTGTGGCCATTCATTACCGTTGAATTCCAATTTATTCCAGAGGTGGTCTATGCAAGGGGAGAGGCTGGGAACCTTTAAAAGCACCCATGTCTACTGTTCAGCTGAAAAGCCAGAAGAAAGCTTTGAAAAGATCTAAAAACAAAAACCAAGCCTCCAAGAAGTATTGGACTTTCTTTATCAGAAATTACAATAAAATAAATCATGGGGATGTGACATATAGCATAGGGAATACAGTTAATAATATCATAACTATGTATGGTGACAGATGGTTATTAGATTTAATGTGGTGATCACTTTGAAACTTGCTAGATAAGGTTGTTACATATATGAAGGTTGAATCATTTTGTTGTACACTTGAAATAAATATAATTTGCATATCAAATATAATTAAAAATAAATTTTTAAAAATCCCCCTTCCCTAAAAAAAAGAAAATTATAGAATATCAGCTCTGGAAGGAGTCTCAGAGAGGAGCTAGCATTCTGACCCCAAATTCTCATTTTATGGATGAGGAAACTAAGATCACACAGCGGGACTGCTTATGATCACTGGAGACCAGAGCCCAGATTTTCTGATTGCTGGTCCCAAGTTCTTCCACCAGAATTCATCATAACCTATTTGTGGGTTGCCTGCTGAGTACAAAAGTATGGAGGGCATGAGACACCTTACAACATGGAGCTTACATGTGCTCAAACAAGGCGCATACACACGAAGTAATAGCAGTTATGGGGCATGTGGGATAGGCACCACTATGTGATGGGAGTTGAGACCGAAGAAGGGGAGATCTTATTCTTGATGGACCAGTAAGACTTTCAGAGATGATAGGGTTTCAGGAGAGTTGGAAGAGGTGTGCCATTTGGATGGGGGGAGAGAAAGCTCATTCTAAGTAGGAAAAAGGCATGTGCAGAAGAGCAAAGTTAGGACAGTGAGAGGAATATTTGGGAGTTGGCTACAATTTGGCAGCAGTAGTAAGTTTCCTGAGGTCACAGAATGTTAGGATTGGGAAGCATTTCAGAGATATCAGGCTCAGTCTCCTCGTTTTACTGTTAAGAATTTAAGGCCCAGAAATTTTAAGTGGCCTGCCCAGGGTTAATAGTGAGAAAGAGCAAACTCGGGATTTGAACTCCCCACCCATGACCTCTTATCTTGTCCATTTTTTACTGTCCCCAGCTGATCCTAGGGAAGTGGTAATGGAGAGAGAGTAAGACCACAGAGGATCTTACATGAGACAGAAGACATTTGTACATTGAGCACTGGAAAACTTTGACCATTTAAGACTACTCCGGAAATTCGGAGTTGACCTGTCAGCTGTCCATGGAAGAAACCACCTCGCACTTTTTTTCCTGGCTTTTGTTGTCACTTCCCCTTAGCACTTCACTCATTTATTCTTTCTTTCAACAAATGTTTTTGAGCCTGTGGAAGGCATTCTGTATTCACCCCAGCCAGCAGCCCACTGAATGCGATGCTTCTGTTGTTTTCTTGGGATCTGCCCCCTTGAACTCTTCTTGGTCGGAGCTGTTGAAGAGAACCAAGGCAAAAGAAAAAGAACAGTTTGGTTATTGAAAAGAAAAGAACCTGATTATCTGAGAGGGTGTTGAAAAGCTAGCAAGATTTCAGATGGGAGGAGGATCAAAGTGTCTTGGGAAGGGAGGAGGTGGGCCCTGTGCACACAGAAGCTCCTGGGTCTTAAGGAGAATAAAAGATCACAGTGTGATGACAACAAAGGGACTCTTGTGCATTCACAGTCAGGGGCCTGCAGGGGTAATGAACAGCCTTAGCCCTGGGGCCAGGCTGGAATGGCTCTAGGTTCAGGCTGTTGCCTGCCTCCTCCCTGAGAGTGGAAGTGCCCTTGTGTCAACCAGCAGAATGAGGTAGGTGCTAAGGGCTCCTTATGTCTGAGGGAGACCCAGAGCTTTAGAAGGCCAAGGGTCGCTTAAGGGCAGAGTATATGCTGTCTTTCCCATTCATTCCATCTCTCAGGAATTCCTGCCCCCACACTCCATCTTTGGATACCTTTAGTAATTACAGTTTGTCCTTCTCCTCTTGGCCACTGTGACTGTCTTTATCTTGAAAGTCTAGTCTTACCAACTGGACTTGAACAAATATGGCAAATGGGTCAAAACACACAAACCAACTAATAGACTGGTCATAGCTGTATTGACAAGTATTCTCTCATGCATCTAGGCCAAGCATAATGATTCTAGGCACATAGAAAACATCAAAATGGTTTAACTTATTTTTGTTTCTGTCTCCTATTCATACCAAGAGAAAATAGGGTGCAAGGAGGTCCACAAAATAGGTTAGGGAAACATAGTTAAAAACCCCAAGCCAGAGAGCTTCCCAGGCACCTTCCAAAAATGTACAGCTGTTGTAAATATCCTCTGGTCGCCTCTTGCACCCTCTGAGGTCAGGGTAGATTGGGGTTGGGGAGAAGGGCTCTGGAACCCTTGCTCTGCTATTTCAAGCTTATGACTTTGGATAAATTACTGGATTTCTCTGGACTCTGTTCTTCATCTGTAACTCAGGCATGATCTTTACTTTGTATAGTTTCAGCAGGACAATTTAGCAAGTCTGGCACAGAGTAGGTGTGGATTAGGATTAGTTCCAGGTGAGACCAGTTCAGAGTTTAAGACTTGGTATTTAATTTGTTCTGTTAGCTCATAGTTGTTTTCCACGCAGGATTCTGGGCTCAGGGAAAATCAGTCTCCAAGAAATGTGATCATCAAGAAAGAGATGACCATGTGGTGGGGATCACAATGCTCAAGTTCATCCTAGAGGTCAGCTCCCTCATCATGCTGCCTTGTACCTGGGCACCATTTAGACCGTATTATAGGAATCCCTAGGGCAAGGCAGTGTATGGTTAGGGAGGTTGTGTCCTGGAAAGTGTCAATGACTTGTATAAATTGCAATCTGAGCCAGTACAACCCAGGCATTCTGACACCACACCCATGCTAATGATAAGGCCATTCCCGTTCTCTGTATCCAGGATCAGACATCCCTGGAGCCAAGAGGGTGACATCAGGGCATCCGATGAACTCACTCTTGGGCTCTGGTTTGGATGTAGGGAAGTGGTATCAGAGCTCCAAGAGAAGGGCTTTGCAGCCTGGGTTTCTCAGAGGCCAGTGGTGGGAATAGGTCCTCCCCTGGAGATTAGAGGGAGGCAGGGAGCTTTGAGAAGTCCCCACAGCCATGGGCAGAAAGAGCCTATGAACTATTGAAGGGGAAGGGAGGGAATGATTTATGAGCAAAGCTTAAAGGAGCAGAACTTGTCGACTCGACCTCAGCACCAACCGAGGGGCGTGGGAAAGCATTCTGCAAATACTTAAGAGGCACTGGTGCCAGAGAACTCAATGTCTGAACCTGGACAGAGGGAAAGGAGGGCGCACACAGTTACATCTGTCAAGAAAAACTTTCCCAGAGCTGTCAGCAGGCAGGCTCCCTCTCTCAGGGACTCTGGTCTGTTTGGGCATCTCCCCATAACACAGGGCTTAAGGGCTGACAGGTTCCAGCACACAGACCACATAGGCTGGAAAAATTAGCTCAGAGAAACTGGGCAGGAAGCATAAGGAAAGATGGGCAGTGAGAACAAGATGAATGGAAGAGCCCTGTCCTTCCTTTTTCTGTCCTGTTCTAATTGGTTTTCTGAGGATCTGTGTTTATTTGGCTTGTTCCACCTTCCCCGTGGCCCCCTCCATGTACTATTTCTCAAATCAAGGCCTCTACAGCCTTCACAGCCCAGTTCAACATTTACCTCCTTCCAGGAGCCCATCCCAACCTCAATTGTCACATAATGTCATACCGTCTCCTTTCCCAACATCTTGGAATGCCATGGTACACTTCAGCTTACTAAAGGTTCTAGATGTCCTATGGTAAAGAAATAGTTTGAGCTTTGTTTGTCGTATTATTTCCTTAATACATTTGATCATGAAATTCTGCTTTTAGAAAAACATGTTACACGCTGGCTTGAGGCTTTCTCACTTGGTGATTCATGTGTGTGTAACTGGCATCCTAAGTGCCTTAGTGGCAAAGACGACATTGCAACTCCCATAGCACATATCAAACAACATTTGGGTTTCATTAAAAGGCAAGAAGAATACTAGAAACAAAATAAATAGCAAATGACAAAACTGGGAACATTTGCAATAGTCCTACAGAGGAATATCTTGAACGTAGCCATTTTTGTAAATCACTAAGAATAAAAACAATGAATGCTGCGAGATGGGAAAAATCACGAGCAGTCAATTCGTAAGAGAACATATACACAAAGCTTCTAAACATTTGAGTAAGTCTTTAACTTCAGGTAACAAAAATAAGTAAAAAGTGGAATATCATTTTATCAATTAAACTGGTAAAAAAGAAATTTTTTTGAAATTTTGAGGCCATCACACGATTATGCCTAAAAAGTCAGTGTATAGCTATGTTTTTCAAGGATATGCTAAAAATAGGAACTTTTCTATCATGAACCATTTATCAAAAATATGTATGAATGGGTGTACAACAATCCATAATACGGAGTATCAAAATTCATTTAGCTGTCATTTGACTGGGCATTTAGGTTGTTTCCAAGGCTTTGTCTGATCTTTGATTATTTCCTTAGGATTAAATTTTAATAATAATGTATTAGTTATATACTGCTGTGTAACAAATCATCCCCAAACGAACTAAACATATAGCTCAAGACAACAACTATGATTAAATCTGGTTTCTGTGGGTCAAGAATTTGGACAGGGCACAGCAGGGCAACTTGTCTCCATTCCCTGGTATCTGGAACCTCATCTGGAAGTCTGGAAGCCTGCAGCTGGCATCACCCAAAGTTTCCTTACTGGCCTTGATGCTTAGCTTGATGTCCGCCGAAACCCCTACGTGTAGCCTCCTCTAGTGGCCTGGGCTTCTGTACACATAGAGGTTGGGATTCAAGGGCAGGAGGGATGGGTATTGTATTAGTGTCATATCGCTGCTGTAACAACCATGGACTTGGCGGCTTACACTAACACAAATTTATTATCTTACTGTTCTGGCTGTCAGAAGTCTGAAGGCAGCCTTACGAGGCTAAGCTAACATCACGGTGTTAGTAATGTCGTGTTTCTTTCGGAGGCTCCCAGGGAGAACTTGTTTCCTGGCCTTTCCACCTTCTGATGCTGCTTTCCTTGCGTTCCTTGCTTGAGGCCCCTTCCTTCACCTTCAGTGCCAGCAGTGGAGCATCTTGCTTCAGTGATCACACTCCTTCTTCATCTGGGTAAACCTCCCTCTGCCTCCCTGTTATAAGGACAGTTGGGACTGCATTTAGGGCCTACCCAGAAATCCAATCTCTTTTGCCATATAAGGTAGAATTAATTCTCCCAATAGTGGTTGCCAGAGGCTGGAGGTGGTGAGGGAAGTGGGGAGAGGTTAGTGAAATGGGGGAAACTTTCAGTTCTAAGATGCGTAAGTCCTGGGGATCTGGATAGCCTGATGACTATAGTTAATACTGTTGTATAGTAGACTTGAAATTTGTTAAGAGAATAGATCTTAAGTATTCTCACCCTCACGCAAAACAATTCTAACTATGTGAGGTGATGGATGTGTTAATTAACTGGATTGTGGGGATCATTTCACAGTGTATATAGTAGACACTCATCATATTGTACACTTTACATATATTACCATTTTATTTGTCAATTATAGCTCAATAAAGCTGGAAAGCAAAAGGTAGCATTTACAGGCTCCAGGAATTAGGATCTTTGTGGGCCCCTTTTCAGCCTATTGCAATGACCAAGAATTTTTCTTTCTCTTTTAGCTGGCTTTATGGGAAGCCACACACTCATATAGTAACAGCGCCAAGTAGAGTTAGAGTACTGTTGCAACTATGGTGGGTGACAGGGAATCTGGGTCACCTGTTCACACCTTTGGGTCCTGCTCAAACTCAATCCCAGAAGTCCCTTTCCATATTAAGGGGACTGTTACTGGGAGCATCAGCTAAAAATGGCTGGTAGGTCTGATGGAGTGTAGCTCTTAATGTGTGGTCACCTGGTGTCCTGTGGTTCAGCATTCTGTCTCTAACAGGGCCCAGTAAGATGCTGAGGACTTGCTTAAATCATTTACAAATTCCTGCTGCAGAAGCCCAAAGGTTGCATTGTGATTTCCCCACTGGGACTCACTGATATCTCCATCATGCCATGTTTTTCCCCCAAAACCATTATGACTAACACCATGGGGTCTGCCAGATCATATGGCTTTTAAGCACCATGGCCTGAATCTACTATGAAGAGATGTTTTATGCTCTGGACCTCTCTCAAGGCTGGCAACCTCCCATGTCACCTAGTATAAGGAGAAGGCAGTATTTCTAGGTGTGGAATGTGTTGCATCCAGAACCCCAAGTCTTCTCAGGCACTGTGCTTCCTTCTTTGTGGTAGAGAAGTGAGATGCAGCAGTTTGTCTTTTACTTTGGGCCCATCTTCACTACTGGACCCCTAGAAACCTAAGAGTGGTGATTCCCGAATCTGCATAGGTTTTGCAAGCTACCTCTGGAGTGCATGTGTCTTTTTAAAGCCTCTTGAGTGCCCTTCCCAGGCCCCATGGGGTTGCTAATGTAATGGGTCAGTGTGATATTCTGTGGGCTGTCTGGGCATTCGGATCTCTTTGGATTATGTTGCCATAGAGAGTGGGAGAGTTAACAGAGCCCCTGGCAGTAAATCTGTAAAGGATTATTTTCTGCTTCATGCAAATGCAGACTGTTTCTGATTTTCTTTTTTAATTGTAATAGAAAGGAATGCATTTGCAAAATCAATGATCATACATCTGTCCTGAGGCCTTGTGACTCTGCCCTAGCAATAAGATCACTTTGGACACAGCAGCTGCAATTGGGTCTGCTCCGCATTTAGGCCTGAAGTAGTAGTATATAGTCTTCAGGGTTTTTTGGTTTCTGCAGCAGTCAGACTAGTGAATTGCATGGAGGTATTATAGAGACCAAAGGTCATTAACGGTGACACTTATCCTGCCATCCCCCCAAGGGAAATGACAAAGTAGCTTGTCAGAGGTGTCCCATACTTGGGCTGGGGTTGGGGGAGGTTTCTAGTTAGTCTTTCTTACCGTGATAGCTCTTATCCGATTAAGCCAGGGATGCAGTGTGGGGGTTACTCCAACTGCCAACTAAATCAATTCCAATTATATCCTCTGGGGCTGCGAGAGTAGAGGGTGTAGACCCAGTGGGCCTTCTGCAAGTTGTCCTTCAGCCAGGACTCCATTTGTTACCTGTCTCCAGAGACCTGAGTTCTAACAGGGGAGTCATAGGATGTTTTGGATCTCTGAATATCAATGTCAACTTAAACTGTACGTTGAATTGTTCCAGCACAATCTGGTTATTTACATTTCCCTAATATATAGTCACCTGAGTAAGTGGCTGTAGGGACCTTTGGGGAATCTCATACTACATGTGAGTTCAGACAATTAATTTCATGAACTCATCTTAGGAAAAGTGCTACAAACCTCATTTGTAAGTATCACTACAGTCACCTTCGAAGTACTCTCCTTGGGAAGCTGTGCACTGACACCAGCACCTAGTCTACCTTCCAAAGCAATTTTAGAACTCTTTTCCTGGAATGGCCATCAGAGCTGTCATTGTACCCAAAATCTGACTAAGTTCATGAACTTGTCACGGTACAGTGCTGCCAACGTAAGCGCAGAGGGGCAAGTTCACGAACTTGATTGTCAGACTTTGCCAAGGTTATGACACCTTACCGAGTTGTTTGTACAGTGCTGCTAGAGTAAGTGCACAGCAGAGAAAGTTCATGAGCTTAGTTGTCAGATTTGGGTCTGATGACAGCTCTGATGGCCATTCTAGAAAAAGAGTTCCAAAATTGCTTTGAAGGGTGGACAAGGAGCAGGCATCGGTGTACAGCTTCCCAAGGGGAGGACTTCAAAGGCAAATGCAGTGATATTCAGCAGTGGGGTGTGTGGCACTTTTTCTAGGATGACGCCACTAAATTAATTGTCCGACCTTTTATATGCCCCGGTGTTGCAGGGGCTTTTCCCTTAGGGATCTAGTCATCTGCCTAGTCAATGCTTCTAGTCAGGTCTGGGAAGTGAGCAAGAGATTGTATTTTTTTCTTTGGGGTGTCTGCCTTCAGCCTCTGCCCCTCTAACTGTGCTGCTTTTTGGATTATAGAAATTAAACAGCACGCTTGTAGCCTCTATTTCTTTGGAGCCCTACCATTCCTATGGCTATTAATAAACCAGCTTTGTGACTGCCTTTCTTATCATCAAATTTAACTGGGAATCCTATAGTTTATTTGTATAAAATTTTATTTATTTATCTGGCAACCCTGGCCCCTACCAAGCTTCTTAGTGATTGGTGGTCTAGGTGAAGAGCGATCTTTGGGGCCCTCCTGTGGAACACAATAGCCTGGTGGGTCTTCTGGCCTCACAGACTCTGTTGACTCCAGGACATCCACTGCCCTCAGCCCATCACGTCGTCCTCTTCCATCTGCCAGGACAACTAGAGCATTTCCAACTCACTGGGTGGCCATGGCGTTTCTAGAGTTTTAAGAGTTATCCCAGCAGCTCTTTGCCTCATACCCTGGGGTCCTTCCTAGGGTGTTAAATCCATTGATCAGAGGAAGTGCCCTGAAGTCAATTAATGTTTGCTTACCCAGTTCATTTTTTGCCTACTTTGATCAAGTGCCTTCAGACTCCATCCTAGGAGTGCTCCCCTGGTTTCTGTTGGTACATGTAGGCCAGTTCCTGCAGTTCTTTCAGAGCATAGTCTTTCTCTTCCCCTATCAGGGATGGTGTGCTCCCAGCTGGGTTTTTATGGAATTTAGCTCTAGTGTTGGCCTAGAAAACAGGAGAGGGCATGGGATCAGCTTCTGTGGGGACACCCGTTGCCTTCTGGGGGAGAGGGCCTTGTGGCGATGTCCATCCCTGACATGCTAGCTCTTACTAGGGAAGGGTGGGCATCTCTGCAAGTCCAGGGGCTCTGGGAAGATGGGATACCTGCAGGATTGACTCCTTCCACTAGGAAGTCCGCGTACCATACCTCCGGACCCCAGGTTTTGCCCGCTAGGGCTCTTCCTTTTGCATTAGAGACCTGTATTGGCTGAGTATTTAGATGTTTCCAGAGCTCTGTGACTCTAACAGTTTGAAGTCAAGCCTGCCGCTTAGCTGCATATGTTCTGCCACAGCAAGAGATGAGGGCCTCCCTTTAACTCACACTTAGCCATAAATTGTTAACGGCTCTCAGTCTCTGTCCCTTTGTAGGGCATCAATGTAATGTAGCAGTAATTAGCCCACTGTTTTTGTAGGCAATGTTCTTCCCATATTGTAAAAATGCCACAGTATTCTGCTCTGGGACTTTCCCCAAGGTACTATTGGTGAAACCTTTAGCAATTTGAACTGCCATCTTGTGCCTCAACTACCAATAAGGATGGTGCTGGTGGTGAAAGAAATCCTGTCCCAAATCCTGCCTTTTTAAAAAAATAAAATCACTCCTGGGTTCACTTGGAATGGCAATTAGGATTAGAGAGAATGAGCAGGGAGCTGGGAGAGGCTGGGGGAGCCGTCGGCTTGTAATACAGGTCTGTCCCCAGCTGAAGGGGACAGGAAAGGAAGGAAGGCTGGGTGGAAGCACCTTAGCCTGTAGTCAGTTTTAAGAGTTTTTCACAAGGCTGCAGGGAGTGCTCAAGCCATGACAGCTCATCAGGGGTGTCCCGTGTCTTCTAGGGGCAGACCTGCTTTGAGCCCTGCCCATGCACTGTATAATCAGTTCACCACCTAATGTGAGTTCTCTTTCCATCATCAGAGCAGAATTTTAAGGGGGTTCAGCACTGGAGCTTCCTGGACAACAAACTCCTGACTTCTGAAAGGGTTCAAGCTCCGGTCGTGTCCCAGTGTGCGGGTCAGTTCAGGGTTCACAAGGGTTACTCGTAAATGGGGCAAACCTTGGTTTTGCGTCTTGTTACAAACAGGATAGGACCAGTGTGAGCTGGTTCTGTGGTGACATTATGTAGGATGTAGTTTTACCCAATATCTCACCACCGTGTAACACAAGTGGCTGTTTTTCTAGCCTCTACGTGCTGTCCAGTCTCAAAGCCCAATGCCATATATTTTAGCTTTTAGTTATAGCTAAACCTCAGTTCTATCCCGGTACTATCAGTTTCTGTTATTAAATGAATGCTTCCATAATAGTTTATAAGAAATAATCACAAAATCTCATACAACTTTAATTATTTGTTTAGTGATGCCTTTCTGATTAGCTGTTACAGGCCGGACACAGTTGGGGCAGCCCAGCTCTATGTGGCTCTCATCCATCTCATGGAAACAACCTTGGTCGTTTCTACCCAAGGTGATGACAGAAGCACAGGAGAATAAGTTCAATTACATAAGTGCTTCCTGGCCTTTTGGTCACCACATTTGCTGACATTTCATTGGTCAAAACCCAGGCATAAGGATGCGTGCTCTGCTCATGGAGGTGGAAGGGGAGAAAATCAGTATTTCCCAACTTCAATCTCTTTGACCACACATATCACTCGTACTGTCTTTGTTGCAAACCATGTTTTCATATTCTTGTTTACAGGTCAATTTGCTTTGAAGGATTTTTGAAGTAAAAAAATAAAAATTTTCCTGCCATGAGAAGGCTAATTTTTGTAAATACATGTGAGGCTACTTTCAATAACTTTTCGTGTTTCTACGAAGAATAGTCTGAGATTGGAGAGAGAGAGAGAGAGAGAGAGAGAGAGAGAGAGAGAGAGAGAGAGAGAGAGATGGCCTGCTCCTTGCATGCCCAGAGAAGAATAGCTTCCTTGTTGCAGTTCTACTAATGTTTCCTTTGTATCTCAGGACTCCAGGGAAGCCCTCCAAACTCTAGAACTATTGACCACTGATTCTGTGTCAGGTGCTTGGTTAAGTGTTTCATATGTGCTTTGTCATGGACTCATCATCACAGTGCTATGAGGTTGGCATTATTACTGCTCTTGTCATAATCTCTCAGGATGCCTAAGTGATCTGCCCCAAATCTCACAGAAAAGTAAAAGATCTGAACTTGGGCCTCTCTGAACTTGGGTCTTCTGATTTGAATCCCACCTCTATATCCTCTCCCATCAAAATAGTAGCATCTCTAATACCCCAGAGGTCCTTAAGATCCCAATAAAATCCACGGAGGCTGCTGACTCAGAAGGATTGGTCTGCAGACCATTATCAGCGGAGTGAATGGTGCCGGGAGGTTTTGCTCCCCCTGACACAGTGTCTCCATAGGAACAGCTCGCTAAGCTGGGCAAGAGCACGCAGCCCATGACTCTTGGTAGAGGAAGCACCAGTGACAATGGAAAGAAAGGGAGTGACTCCCTGCCAGGTGCTCCTTTCCTCTTTTCCTGACGGGAAATGCTGCTTCGGGACAGTCTGCTCTGTAGGGCAGGGCCGAGGGTCCTGGGAAGAGGGGTGCGGAAGGATTTATTTTCTAGGTAACAAAAGGCCGAGGGGCCTTGTTTGGGGACTTTGTTTGGGGACTCAGGCCGTCTATACAGAGCAGCCCAAGCAGAAACCCCCTGACCATCTTGGCCTGGCCCTTTGCTCTGAGCCATCTTCTGCTTGTTCTGTGCGCCCTGCTGCAGTTGGCTGTGCCAGTGGCCCAGCTCAGCATCTCTGGCCTCCTCGTCCTAGCAGACAACTTTCGATTAGCTCCATCTCTAAGGGATGTGTCCTCGTTTCAGGGTTAGGAGCTCTGCAGTGTAAAGGGGAGGACCTTCAAATTGCATGGTCAGTGTCTTGAGATGAAAGAAACAATAGATCTGAAAATGCTGTCACAGAAAAAGGGAAAAGAAAAAATTCAGGAAAAAGCAAAGCACTGTGCCCTCTCATGCCCAGGGGGCATTTCATAGAAATAAAGAGCTGGATTGGCCAGAAAGAGCAGAGGTGTTGGGACGGAAGGCCGTAGGGAGGGAAATTCCTAATGCAGAGGTGGCTCTTCTAGATTAGGGACCCCGGGCAATGGGAACTTCAGATCTCTGAGAGCTGACAGTGACACCCAGCCAGGGGCCTAGCAACTTCCTGTCACAGACACTCAGATTTGGACGGAGGGGGGAGGTTAAACGTTCTCCCAGACCAGCCCCCTCTGCTCCCCCTTCTCTCTCCAGCGGACGCTGGGTTCTCCTTGGCGACTCAGCGTGTCCTGTGCCGTCTGGCTGAGCACGTCCAGTTGTGGCCGACTCACTCTGTTCTGAGACAGAGCCCTGTCTCTCGGGGCGGGTCTGTCAAAGTGCTTTTCCTCGCCCTGTTTTCCTGTCAAGACCCTTCGTGATCCACTGCATAAGAGGTAGGGGACTGTGAGTAGGGTTCAGAGGTAAAGGGTAGGATGGGTGTCTGGGAAATAAGGAAGCATTTGTAGTGTTCCTTGCACAGGAGGAAGAGCAGGAGGAGGAGGATGGTGGGAGATGATCGAGGAGGAGACGCCCAGAACCCCACCGACAGCTGGGTGTGCTCTGAGTCCCCTGGTCTAATCACCGAGACACAGTCACTCCAACTGCCCTGCTAGGAAGTAACCCCCCAGCAGGAGGGTGGGCAAGGCCTTCCCTTGGCCTTGGAACAGCGATTCCCACTGCTCGGATAGTCAGACAATGATGAAGTGGAAGGGAGACCAAGAGGGAGGGCAGTGGGGAGAAAGAGGGAGAGATGGTGGGAGGAGAGGGAGAAAGAAAGAGGACGAGAGAGATGAGGAGAAGAGAGGGGGAGAGAGGGAGAAGCGCAGAGACAGGAGGAGGCCCTGAGAGTGAGCACACAAGGGCGTGGCGGCGAGCGCGGCTGGATAACGAGAAGAGTGTGAACCATGGCAGAGGGGGCAGAGGACAGGGAGGGCAGTGGCTGGGAAGTCCACCTTAGTGGGTCGTTAGTGTTGGGCTGTGGGTCTCCGTTGCTGCTTCTCCCGGCAGCCTGACTCCTCCCACAACGGTGGCCCCCAGGCTGAGGAGCTCGCAGGGCAGAGCAGAGGGCGGTGGCGACTGCGCCAGGAGAGCTGTGCATGTCTCTGATCCGTACTGACAGGATGCTGAGACACAGACCTGAGCACCAAGGAGCCCGGACTACTCCGGGCAGACGGGTGCTGGCTGGCGGGGGGCGGGAGGTTTGGGCAGAACTGCTGAGCACTATTTGGCAAGCACCCCAGCCTTGGTGCCTGTGACCATCCTGGACCGTCCTTGCTGTCGGAGAGGCTGATGGGAGCTGAAAGGTGGGCTCTCACTTTCCCAGCTCGAACCCCGTCGTTGCCACCCATTCGACTCTGAAGCCAGGCAGGGGGTTTGCCCCATGGGGAGCTGGGATGGCATGGGAGGGGTGCAGCGTGCACCTGCGCAGGTGGCCCCCTGTGCTCACCACGTCTGGACCTGCTTCTGAGATAACAGGAGGGAATTTCAGACTCGCCTCCCCGCGAGGAAGGTAGCCTAGGAGGGCCGTGTGCGGGTTACAGATGTCGACTGGAAAGCGGGCACTGTTTTCAATTTGTTTTTTAATTTTGATCAGGGAAGCTCATTTATGAAAACATTTTTTAAACCATGCAAAGTTATTATTACCCCTAGCCTCACCACGGGCCCGGCAGGGATGCAGCCCCCATTTTAAAGAAGAGAATGCAAGTACAGGAATGGCTCAAAGCATTGTGTGGCGAGGCTCCCAATCCAGTGCTCTTTGCATGATGGTATACTGGCTTAGGACAGGTGAATCCTGAACCTTTTGTAGCTGGGGGTATGGACAGGACTTGGGTTTTCACTCCCGTTAGAGCCTGGCCCACATACATGTGGAATAGCATGGAGACTGCAAAGGAAGACAGTATTCACCCTCTGTTTTCCCCTCTCTGAAGTAAAGCCACCAGCTGCTGTGTGTCCATCCACGATGAAACATCTTAATCCTGCTGGGCCTCATGGACCCAGGAAAGCTCATTAGAGATGGTTTTCTTCCCATGAGAAACCCTGGAGCAATAGGATAAACAACCGGACACCAGTAGCATTCTGCGGGGGGCCCTGGAGGGGATCCCGATGTCCCCAATCATCTTGGATGCTCCCCTGTTCAGCATGGTGAGGCTCCTTCAGAACTCAAGAAACTGGGGTTGGTAGGATCCAAATTTAACCCTGCCAGCCTTTATTTTGTGCAAGGGCTATAAAGTTTGCTACAGGAGGTAGAGTCTGAGCAAACTAGTTATGCTCCATGGGCTAACACATAGGACACCTATAGAATGGCAGCATTCAGAAGTGCATGTTAGCAGCAAGAAAGGAACTGGTGAGGGGCTGTCGGGGGTCAGAGGAGGGAAGTGTCCCTTTGGGCTGGAGAGTGAGAAATCAGGAGGAGGTGGCCATCGGGGTGCCATTTTGGATAACATGCTGCTTCCCAGTTTATAAGACTTCCACATACATTGCTTTGCTATACGATATTATGGCAGCAGATGCTGGTGAGGTAGACAAATGTAGTAGCCCATTGCTGGGGGTGAAAGGATGAATGGATATAGTTATTTGGGAGGCAATTTATAACTCAAAATTCGAGGAACTTCTGCTGCAAACACACTGACACATACAGGCCGATGTGCATCAACCAGAGAGCCACTGTAATAATGCGAGCAGTAGCCGGAGACCAAGACAACTCAAGTGTTCACCACTAGGGACCAGGTTATGAATTCAAGCAATGGAACCTGGTGCCACCATGAAAACAAATAAAGTAGCTCTGTATATGTTGTTATTAAAACAATCTCCAAGATACAATGTTAAGTAAAACATAAACGAAGGCGAAGAATGGCATGTACAGTACACTCTCATTTGTGAAACAATTGGGTGTGTGTGAACAGAAAGTTTCCAGAAGGATACACAAAAAAACTGTTAATCATGCTACTTCTGGGCAGACTGACCAGACGTCCTGTTTTAAAAGGGACAGAAAACAACAGTCCTGTCCTATTTCAAATGGTACGTCTGGTCAGCCTAGTCTCACTGGGTTAAATTCAAGGTGTCAGTAGGCTGACCATGATGTCCTGTTTGAAATAAGACAGGACCGTTGTTTTCTGTCCTGTTTCAAACAGTACGTCAGCCTAACAAAAAACTGTTAATAATGGTTACTTCTGGGGAAGTATAATAGACAGAGGGTCTGGAGTGGGGGATGAACTGTTAAGCATTTTCAATAATTGTGAAGTGTATCGTATGGCTAAAAGAGTATATAAAACATGTGTACTATCTGAAAAGTAATAACGCACGGCAGCCTTAATGTCTGAAAAACACCCAGCCAGCCAGGCCTGTAGTTTTCATAGCACGGCTAGATACTTCCCGGACAGCCCTGGTATGTTGTGTAACAAACAGGCTCTGAATTTTATACTATTTGCATAAAATAACAGGTTATTTTTCCTGTGAAAACAATCGCTGGGAGGCAGACAAGAGTATTCTTTCCCGTATCATTTTCTAAGAGAGCGGCAGGAGCAGGGCGCTTGGTGGGGAGGCCCGGGGTGAGCCCCCGAGGGCAGGGAGAGAGGCTGCACTGAAGGCAAGGTACCAGGAGAAGCAGCCGAAGCCAGGCTCCGTGCTGAGCTCAGCAGCTCCCAGGACTTGTTAAATGTTTTGGGGAGTGGCATGATCAAAGTCTTAGAAAGAGGAAGTGAAAGTAACCTCTTGGAGGGTGTCAGCAGGGCAGGGTGGGTGAGGGCTGACACCGAGGTATGAGCTAGCTGACCGCCCAGGCTGCGCTGGGCACTGCACTGACTGTGCTCAACCCAGCGCTTCTGCGAATCCTCCCAGCACGGCCCAGTAGGTTTTCTATCCCCCACTTCACAAGTGGGGAGACTGACTTCTCAGAGACAGCCGGTATCTTGCTGCAGCCACACAGACTGTAAGCCACAGAGGAGGGGTTTGACTCCTCATTACAGAGCCTGTGCATGACTCTGCCTGTCCCCGTCCTGGCTCATTTTGTCTGACAACTGCTAGCTGTCAGGAGGGCTTTCCTGCTGCATCTCGCTCTGAGAACTGGTATTTCTCTTGTCTTCCTGTGATGGTTGCCATACCACTAAGATAAATGGGGAGTGGATGCCAAGGTAAATAAACGTGACATGGATGTCATTTGGGCTGCTCTTGGTTCCTCTGCCTGTCCTCCATCAGTCATGGCACTTCCCTGGGGACGGGCACAGTGTGGGGTTGCGCAGCAGGGTCGAGAGCAGAGCATTCCTCTGACACAGCCCCTGTGGTGTGTGGGCTAGGGGCTGAGACCCCTGGGCCCTCACTTGGCCTCTCCCTAACCCCGTGGTCCTCAGAGTGGCATTGGGCAGACCTCTGTGCTCAGGCCTGGGCGTGGCCGGCTATTCACATGCCTCGTTTCCACTCCTGCCCCATGAATCACACCGGTTTTATTTTTCAGTCTTGCACATCTCACTGATGGGTACAATCTCCTGGTGTCTTATGCAGACTCCATAGTAAGGTTTGGGCAGGATCCTGTGAAAGGAAAGAAGGGGCAGAGGCTGTGGGGTGGCCAAGGCCCTGGCCCATGACTTTGGGGTCACCACCACTTGTACCAAGGTGTGAGGGATGCCAGCCATCCCCCAGAGTCTTTACAGAAACCATGAAGAGTGTGGCCATTTTCACAGCCTTCCTCTGGTCATGTGCAGGCCGGGGTGACGATGGGGTTGGTCAAAGGGCCTGATTCCTTATGGTGGACCTGCAGGCTGCAATAGAGGCCTGCAGGGCTGCCTTCCCTTTCCAGGAGTCTGGTGGGAAGCACCAGTATAATAACCCGGATCTTTATCTCTAGCCAACCCTCCAACACCGCTCCAGTGCCTGACAAAAGCAATTCTCTCTCGAACAGGAACATGTGGGAAACACGCCAGTTTGAGCCGGTACTGTACATTCTTTGCCTCGACAGGACAGAGCTCAATGAATATTTCACCTTCATAATCTTGGCCACAGTCAGGGGTTTGCAAAGCTGTCTAAATCTAGTTTATCAGCAGGAATAAATGCCCTCAGACTTAAAAAGTGGGAAGCAGAGCTTGGCTCCGTCGGGCTGATGATTTATGAAAGATCAGCCAGCTGGGAATGAACGAGGCGCGAGGGGGAGGGAAGGAAGACGAGAGTCTGTGGGACTCCGCTCACAACCTATAAAAGCAGCAACATGTACTCTATCGAGAGATCATATTCCAAGATACATTTCCTCCCATGAAGGATACGGCGTCTGGCATCCATCACTTGGTAGGGACCGTGGAACTCTGTAGGGAGGCGCGGGATGGGCCTGCCATGGGCCAGGGCTAGATTTGCAAGAGCCTTGGCCTTGAGCTTGTGTGTCCTGTTTTTTGGCTGCCCACAGGAGCCACCATGCCTGGATGTCCACAGCTCACTACGCTTTGTCATTTCACCATTTGGCAGCTCCTAAAGCTCCGTTCCCTCTGTAAATCATCTCAGACTGAAGTTCATGTAGTGTCCGCTCTCTCCACGATTACTACTTCAGGACCTTACGCAGCCCAGTCAAATCAGTAGTTCTCCTGCTTGTATATTTTGCCTTTTGTTCTGGTTCTGTGACATCAGCTATGTCAACCCCCACTTCCTTGCAGGGAGAATCTCAAAGACTGAGCCGTGTGCTTGAGACCACAGGCTCAGAGTCAGACTGCCCAGACTGGCACCTCAGCTCTGCTACCTGATAATTGTGTGATTTGGGTAAGTTGCTTTTCTCTGTGCCTCAGTTTTCTCATCTGTAATTTGGGGACAATAACAGTGCAAGTAAACTCCTTATTCAGAGAATTAAATGGAGCAATAACTGAGCTCAGATCTAGCACATGGTTATTTTTTGTTACATGGAGTCTCATCAGAATGATGATAGTGATGATGATAATAAGACAAGCATGGCTTTCTAGCCACTAAAAATACTGCGAACAAATGGCTGTTTAAACTGAAAAACCTTTTGCAGATGCTGTAACTTGGCTGTCTTTCGTTTTTGGTACAGTTACATGGCAATGGGCACTAGAGCCTCCTCTCAGGTCCTCTCTGGGCATGAGCTTTGGAATCGCACGGGCCTGGGATGGAACTGTGATCATGGATGGATCACGTGGTCCCTTTATGCATCAGTTTCCTCATCTGTGAAATGGGAATCATATCTACTTAACAGGACCATGGGGTGGATGGAATGAGATAACTTGGGTAGCTGACTGAATGTAATAGAAACATAATGAGCTTCCCAGATGCTAGTTTCATTGCCCCATCCTTGCCCCCTAGGTTCTAGGCTCCATCTATCTAAATCCTCGTTCTGTCAAACGATCTGTTTGAGACCTGCCTCCTCCATAAATTCTTTCCCACATGAGTGGGCAAATTCCCTGTGCTTAATAGATTTATAGCCTTGGGTCCCTGTGTTGGAGAGTCCAGGTCTGATTGACCCACCAGGATGGGATGGGATGTCATCGGTCTGTTTTTCCATAACCCTGAAGTCGATTCCCTTAGACTCGTAGGATTCGCCCAAAAGATGTGATGTGATTTGCTTCCCAGATGGAATGAAGACTCTTTGAAGGTGGATTTCTGTTTGAGTAATGCCCGTGGATCTGCTCCTAGCACGAGGCCTGACAAATAGTGGACCCAGTAAGTGTTGAATGAATGAAGCTCTAGGGAGGTGGAATTATAGAGATACTTCGTGGAGAACACTCTAGATGCAGGCAGCCTCTTGAAGCTCTGGGGGGAAGTTTTATTCCAGGACCAGCCCTGTAGTTTTGTCAGATGAGCTTAGGCCTCCAGAGTATGGCTCTGTAAACAAAGGGGGAAAAAACAAAAGCTTTCTGATCAGCCTGTTCTGTTTGCATTGGCGGGAGGTTTCCAGTTGGAATTAGTGCCTTGGATGTGGATATCAGAGTCATTCCAACTGACAAGAAGCCTTGTGGCTCAGCCTCCAACTTTGATGTGAAGCATGTGGGCCTGGAGGCATGACTTCAAGAGGGGAGGGGACAAGGACACAGAAGGACTGGCTATGTTTGGAACTTCTCAGGGCATTCCTGTTGGCCATGCATTCTAAATGACCCCATTGTGGTCAGGGGTCAGGAAGATCAGGTTCTAACCTGGGCTGTGTTACTCGTTAGCTGTGTGACCTTAGGCAAGTCACATTACCTCTCTGGGCTTCAGTTTCCCCATCTGTTAAATGACAGGGTGAATGAGATGATCTCTAAGTTCCCTTCTCTCTGTTCTATGAAATTTCTTGTTAGTCTGTAGCTTTTCCTATATTCCTGGTCAGGAAGCACTGACATTTTTGATGTGTGTTGAGGAGTTGGGGAAGGAAATAGAACCCAAGTCTCCCCTGGTCCTTTGCACGAATCACTATTTCCTCCTCTGCTTTCGCCTGTCCTCTACCCACCCCCAGAAATGACCGCATGCCCTGGGGGCAGCCCAGGACATCCTTCATCTGTGAGCCTGGGTTTTGCTCAGGTACGTGGTGAGGCTGATGACACCTAACTTACTTGGAGACTGATTAGATCGGGTGAAGTGGAAGAAACCGTCAGACACGACAGAAACGTAAGGAATGGCGGTAACGGCACAAAGCTGGCCTGGTGGGAGACAGCAGCGAACAGCTCTGCCTCCGGTGGCTGCTTTCTTCCTGGAAGATGTTTCAGTGCAAGGGCTGCGTCCACTGCTGTCTGTCAGGGGACTGCCCTGCTGGGTTTCTCCTGCCCCTTGGAAACAGAAATGCGGCTCTCTGAGCCTTCATGTCTTCGCATGCTTTTCCACCAGAGTCGAAAAAGCTTTTCCCACGTGATTTGGCTTTTCCTGCTTAATGTGTGCGGCAGCATCTCTAGGTCTTAGAATAAGAAGAATTTTCTCACTTGTTTTACCTAATCCCCGGAGCAGAGAGGTTGAGGAGGCTGTGCTGGGAGCAAATGCCAGGAAGTGGTGGTTGGGCCAGTGTCCTCTTTTGTGACTGGCTCAGAGTTGGAGGCACAGAGGAAAGAGGCATAGTTCTGGGTTTTGGGTTCACTACGTAATTGTTGAGTGTTTAAAGGGACCTGAGAAGCCTTGTAACTCAGACTCCTTCTTAGAGCTCAGAGTAGGAGCTGGGACTAGACCCCAGTTCCAGACTCAGTTCTTCTTGTGTTCTTTCTAGGGGACCGCATGGATCCTTTGATTTCTCCTTCTTCCTCTCCCTCCCCATCACACCGCGTTCCTCCCTTCACCTCTGTCCTTCGGCTTTTACTTCCTGAGCCCATTTGATGTAACTCAGAGAACTAGAAAGTTCTTGGAATCTCGGGGGCAGGCAGGCTGTTTGGTGGGGGTGGGGGTGGCCTCCTCCCAGAAGCCTGAGTGTGCTCTCAGGATGTCAGGTCCCAGCTCACTGCATTGGCCTCTGCTCAGGGACCCCCCCACAAGCCCCGTGGCTAAGGGGTCAGAGACACTACCTGTGAACTAGGGCTCTGTGGTGGCAGGTGCTCCCTCTCCCTTGGCACGGAAGTGTGCTGGACACGGACATCACAGGAGCTCCCTCCCTGCACCGTACCGCCCCCACCCTTGCTGCTCTATTTGCCCCAGGGGCATTCCGGAGCCGCAGGGATGGGCCACGCAGCCTCTACTAGACAGCCGTCTCCAAAATCACTCACATAGCACTGGCCTGAGTTCAAGTGCCCATTTCAGCCCAGCACCACGTGGGGAGAACTCACCGTGGGTAGATTCCACCCTCTGGCAACAGCTGACTCTATTTATTCAGATGAGAACAATTTTCTCTCCCTTGCACTTTCAACAAGTTCGACCTCAAGCCCCCCCTACCCCCAACCCCCTGCTCTGCTGCCAAAAACAATAAAAGGCAGAAGGGGGAAGCAGAGGGTGGTGGTGGTTGGGGGGGACCATTCACTCTAATTGAGCTGTCAGCTGAGCCCTGGGTTTGCTAGATCTGGGGCATCTCATGGCCCACATCAGCCCGTTCGCAGCTAACGGGAAAGGGAGCTGTTTCACTTCCTAATGACTCTTAGAGATAACTGCTCAGAGCACGTGGGAGAGGCCCCCGGAGGAGCTTCTGACCAGCCTGTTCTTCCTCCTGGGCTGGGCTGCAGCCGGCTCAGTGCGAAACTCATCTGTCAGTTAGGGGTGGGGGAGGGAGAGCGTCAGGAGGGCCTCAATGCTGCACCTGTGATGTGCCAGGCTGGACAAACTGGGGATCCAGCATCCAGGCGTACCCTGAATTGGGGGCCCGAGAGCAGCTCCGCCCTCCCCTAACGCAAGTCCCTGCCGTTGTGCTGGTTTCTCACTCTCATACAGGGACACGTTTGAGTGGGATTCCCGGGCTGCTCGTCTCCATGAAGGAGAGTTCTGGAGCGTCATTTCTCTGGCCTTCCATGGTCTAGAAGTTTCATGTAAAATGACGAGTGTGTGCTAGGTGATGCTCTGACAGCCTGGCCACTCTGGTGTTGAGGCCGCACTGAGCGCAGGGCTGGACAGCTGGGCTCGGTCCGTCCTGGAAGACCTCTGGCTCGGGGTCCAGCCGGCGGTGGAGGGGGAGGAAGGGCGGGGAGCTGCTTCCTTCAGTTGTGGAGGCGGGCGGAAGCCAGCCCCACTCTCATTTGAAAACAGTTTCTTCTCCCCTGCTTGGTATTCAAGGCCCTCCACTACCTACCCTCCCTACCTTCCTAATCCCGGGTCGTTCTCCGTGTCCTGCGCCCAGTCCTCACATTGTGGCACTTTAGGACGCCTTCCCTCTTGCTGCCCTGCTGTCCCCATGTCCTCTCCTCACGCCAAACCACACCCATTATCTGAGAGCTTGATGACGCCCTACTTCTCCCCTGGGCACAGCTGCCTGTTTCCTCTGGACCTTCTCTACCCCTCCTTTATAACATCAAGAACTTTCGGGCTCATGCCAATTGCTCACACATGGCCTTGTCTCTCCACTGGACTGAACTCCCTGAAGGACAGAGCTCCTTGCTTTCTCATTGCTATGTCTCCCCATGGCCCAGTACAGGGCCCTATGGGGGTGAGTCAGCCTGAGGCATGTATTAACACATAGAGTCCCGTAAAGATGGGGGTTCCTGCTCTTATAGTCTTGAAGAGAGGACTCCCAGGTAGCAAATAAAGACATGAAAAGATTCTAGAGCTCCAAATGGCAGTTAGAAACACCAAATGTCAGAGTTTGAAGAGGTGTCAAAGATAACCTAGTCCAATCCCTTATTGTGTGCATGAGGAAACTCCGGTCCCTTCAGCGAGAGGTGACTTGCTGACTGTCACACCAGCAGTGAATGGCAGAGTGACATCTATTCCTTCAGGTCTGCTGATCCTTGTACCTATTTTGTGGTGGGTGCAGAGGGCTTTCTACCAATGCTCCTGGGGTTTTCAGTGACAGATCTGGATTCCCCGCTATTGCCCCGTCAGTCTCACCTGCCACGTTCTAGTTTGAAAACCCGGGCAAGTCCCCTGTGCGTCCCCCTCTGTGCTACATCCTGGAGGGGAACCAATTTAAATTCAAAACACTGCTTGCTATGGAACCCTGAGCTTTTAGGCACCCGTCCATCAGCACTGCTGGATTCCTAGCTCTGCCTCCTGGGGAATGACCTCGCGATGAATTTCAGATTGTAGTTGATGGCAAGAAAAGAAAAAAAGAAAATTGAGATGAAATTAAACGTAAATGAGAATAGCATGCAGAAGCATTGGGGAAAGCAGGTCTGAGAGCTGGAGGCCTGGGTTCTAAAAAGAGAAAGATGCTCTTCCTGTGAGAAAAAATCATCTCCCGGCTTCAAATGAGCCTCTTGTAAGGGACAGGGACTCCGATATCCCCAGACTCCCTCCACTAAGAAAAGGAAAAGCTTCTCGACTAGAGCTTGCTCCAGATGTTGGGCTGCTAGAGCTGGGCTCAGGCTCAGGGCTGGTGACCCGAGACACCTCAGAACAACCGGGAAGTCCTCTCGGAACATCTTTCGCAACTAGATTCAGAAACCCATTGGGCAACAGGGAGAGAGGCACATACCCACCCTGCTCTTCCTAACACCCTTACTGACATCAGCCTCCTAGCCTCGGAAAAGAAGTCATTTCCAACTACCTCTTCCTGTCCAGGGCTCTTTGCAGAAAATAAGACAAACAGGGTCAGAAGGAGGGCAGCCCAGCCAGGCGGATGTCCCAGTTGGGGAGGTTCCAGCAGAGCCTGGGCATCAGCTTGAAAGGTGCCCTCAGTCCCAGCTGGCCTGGGACAGCCCAGGTTTTTCACTCATCTGCCGTAAGGTGATAGGGGAAGTGAGAGGTCTGGTTGCTTTCAAACGAGCTGCCCTAGCGTCAGCTTTCCCCATTTCCCTGAAAAAAGCTTGTTGTATTATTTGGCCTGAGAGAACATCCTTTTAAGAGACTATGTAACCCAAAGAAAGTCCTTTATCTGCAAACCAGCGACCGTTTTGGAGCAACCCCTAGCAACAGAGATCAATGCTGGCCAGAGGGAGCATGGCAAGGGGTCCGATGGCAATCTTCCTGGATCCCAGATGTGAACTATGGCTTCCAACAGGGGCCGAGAGCTTTGGATTTGCCATGTCCCCACATGGCTTTTGGCTGCAGAGCTCAGGGACTGTGCAGCCTGCAAATATACTGCCAGGAGCAACTTTCTTCCTTCCATAATCTGGCTGACTCAGGGCCCAGTGTCCCCCTCCAAGACACCAAGGCCGGTGGACCACTGGAATGGTCAGAGGTTGTGGTGTGGGCACTGTTTAATCAGAAGCATTGCCAGCACGAAGAGTTTTCAGCATCTCTCCACCGTGCAAGCCCATCTTGAATTCTGTCTCGACCCTGGCCATGTTTTCTCAGAAGCACTAGCATTTATTTGCCATTTCCCTGGGCTCAGAAGAGAAACTCTTTGGGGCCTACTGGTGTATTTATGGTGGGACAGGAGTTCCAGGATACCTGAGATTCAGAGGTCAGTGGAAGGGATAGAAAAAGGAGATCCTACACCTTTGGTCACTTTCTGCAGTCAGACAGACAAGGAAGAAATTGTTTTATGTCCTGATTTCTCCAATTGCTGTGACACACAAACTCCCTTAATAACTTATTTTTCTCCGTGTGTGTTTACTCCAGGCCCTGGGTTCTTCACCTGGATTGCTTTACATTGGCTCTGGACTCTGAAGCACAGGAAAATTAGTGCTGTTATTTTCCAAGGCCTGCCATAGACGAGGGCATGTTTTCTGACCTCAAGGTAAGTTGAGAGATCCTCCTTCACTATTTCTTGAATTCTCTTCTGTTACCCAAGGGGAGGGAGATTGGCTGCCTTCTCTAAGATCTCTCCACTTCCTGGAAGAGAGACAAATGAGCTGGATGTCTGTAGGGCTTCGGAAGGCCAGACTGGGGAGAACTTAACTGGGTCTGGGTCTGGCATGGGTGATGGTCTGTTAGACATCCTTGGAACCGGCGAGCTGGAGTCCTTTGAGATTTTCCTGAGGGCATTGTGTCCCTGAATTCGATTATTTGCCTCATCCTGGAGGAGGTGGCTTGGCAGTCTAGAACAATTTTCTAGGAGTGAAATCTCCCCTTCTTTCTGACCTTCTCCCCTCAGCTTTAAACCTTGTCTCTTCTCCACTGACTTCTCCAGGTTTTCCTCCCCCCGCCTTAAAGAACCTATTAAGGATAAGAACACAAAATTTCTTCTGGTCATCATGTGTGCTTCCAGAAATAGCCCTCAATGACTATTTATGATCTCAAAGTCAGAATTTTCAAGGAAGCATCTGGACTGGGCTCTGGGGGGTGGGGTGGCTTGCAGTGGCCTGGGTGGTTGCTTTGCCCCACCTATGAGACCATGTGTTCCTTGGGGAGTTGGACCATCTCTTCCTCTGGGTCCCATCTGGCTAGTCTGCAGCTGAGTCACCCACAGAGGATGTAGAGGCCCTCTGCGTTCCCGAGATCACCTACCACTGCTGACGTCAAAGAGATTTAGGGAGTTGGGGTAGCCCAGAGGGTAAGAGCAAATGCTGTATAGCCAGACCCACCTCTACACTCCTTAGCCCTATGACCTCGGGCCAGTTGTTTAATGTCTTCAAGCCTCATACATAACTGGGCAGAATAATATCTGCCTTATATGGTTGCCGTGATGATTAAATAACATCCAGAAAATGCTCAGCAAGGGCCAGGCCCATAGTAAGCTCTCAATACATGGCAAGTACTAGCAAATAGAAATTTACCTATAGCAATGCTCCTTTGTTGGTGAGCACAAACGTCTGTAGATGCTTGCTTGTCTGTGTCACCTTCTAGGTTGTGAACTTCTTGCTCTGGTCAGTACCTTTCCAGGATCTAGCCCAATGCCTGGAACCCAGGAGAATTTCTCTAAATGTTTGTTGAATAGATTAACAAGTGAATTGATTCGATAGGTGTGGAGGGAGGCCAGTCATTGGGTGGGTGTCCAACTGCTTCTTTGGAGAAGAGAGTATGACTATGACCTCTGAATGCCTCAGGCAGCACACCATGGTCAGTCCCTTTGCTAAGGGAAGACTTCGAATAGATTGTTCAGCTGCTGGGGAGGTCGCTGAGGCTGAGGCTTTACCTGGAAGTGGGCATCTTGGGGAGCCTGGCCATTTCTCTTCTGCCCTTAACCTGGGTGGGCCTCATCAGTCAGTGAAGACACACCACGCTGCTCTCAGGGTCACCATTTACATTAAAGTCTACGGCACCCGGTGGAGTCACGTCCTACATGGTCTGAGTGGCCGTCTGTAGCAGCCCTGGACACTCCTGATAGGGAGAATGACCGAGCTTCCTTGACACTGGGCCTCACCTTCCAAAAGATGATTCCTTTTCAAATGGCCTGAAAGAGATGAGGAGCTAGGAAGACTAAGGGCAATTAATATCGCTCCTCTGGAGAAAGCACTGCAGGGGTACGTGGCGATTGTGAGGGTCCCAGTGGTGTGCTGGCGCCCGCTCACGCTAGACTCGACGGAGCGTATCTCTTCCCAGGTGCGTGGTCGGAGTGTTCACACCATGGAAATGGCTACAACCCAGCCCTGCCCCCCGTCCCTGGCCCCCGTCCTGTTTCCGGCATACCACTGGTTCTGACTGGAGGCCAAAGACGTACGCACGAAAGGAGAGAGGATGGCGGGGAAGAGGGGAAGAGGAAATCCTGGGGATGTGTCTGGGCACTGTGCGGACATCACCGGGGAAGTGGAATTTTGCTTGCCGAATGCAATCTGAAGGTTTTCACAGGCCCGGGCTGGGGAGAATTGTTCTGTTTTCAGTTTTGAGTGCTATAGCACAGGAATTTGGCAACAACTCTTTCTGGGGCCAGCCCTGCTTTGGCAGATAGGGGCTGCCTTGGGACTGAGGCAAATGCAATTTCCCAGGAAGCAAAGTAGGTAGAGGAAGGGGTGGGAGCCCCCAACCCGCCTGCGTCTCACAGCCCTGTGGGCCCGCCCAGGCTTGTCCTGCTTTGTGCCAAAGCCTTCTATCTCTTCCCTTCTAAGTGCTTGAAGTAAATTTCAGTAAGTAAGACCCATATAATAATTTAAATTTCACTCAGCAATGGCTGGCACATTAAAAAGAAAGGAAAAACCTTAATATAAATGGAGGGTTTAGACATGCTCTGTACCAATTACATATATTATCTCGTATAGGTCTAAGAACTCTGTGAATCGAGTCCTGTAACTCTGTTCTCAGTGCACCACAGAGGCCCTGA